>LBNU01036729.1:19908-65172 GCA_014162995.1 Artemisia annua | reverse complement strand
ATTAAATTGGGGGAATTTAAGGATAGTAGTTTGGTTGATGAGTATGTGAGCCGTGTTAAGCGATTTGAGAATGTTTATACAAGGAAACGAAAGAGGAATGTAGGGACGGATTCGAGTTTGAAAAGTAGTAGTTGTGGTGAAAATTGTGGTTCGGATAAGAAGTACGGGAAGTATTATAGGAAGAAGAAGAAGGTTAGAGTTAGTTTAGACACGGGTTCTGGTGGAAAAGATGTTAAAGGGCCTATTGTTTTTGCTAGTAGTAGTGGCGGTGTTGATCAGATTTCGTGTTTTGTTAGTTCAGTGTTGACATACTTGAGGAAGGCTAAAGTGTTTTCGTGGAGAAGGTTTTCTTCGTTTCTGCTGTTAGAGCCAGCTGCAAGCATTTACCAATCAAATGGTACTCGGTTGCTATTGGTATGTTCTGTTTTTAACATTCTCGTGTATAAGTTAACAGTTTTTTAATTTACTGATGATGTTCATATAATCTTGTATAATGGATATTACGAGTAATATATTATGATGTCAATTGTTCACATTAAATAATACGGAGTATTGTTTATCTGTTTTAGAGTTACATAGTATTATATAAATCATAATTGGTTGCCGCTTTTATCCAAAAACAGAGTCTTGTATGTTTTAGAAAAAGTAGATTCTATGCTCTAGGAAATATTGTGCCTCGAGAGTTTGAGTACTGAATTAAAGGGACAGTAGTTTACCATCTTAAAAGTTAGTAGTAGCTCACATTCACAAGTAATCCAAGTAAATGTTCTTAATTGCAAATATATTAGTGTCAAAGTTGTAACTAGTTGTTATGATTTATGGCCGGTCTTTTCTATATTAGTGTGACTTTAAGTCTGTAAATAGTACTCGTAAATGGTTCTAAATGCAGCACATTTGTGTTTCCTTATTTTGCTTTCAGGATTCTACTTTTTCTAAGAGGAATGGTTTCTTTAAAGTATTTGGCTCTATCAACTCTATACCATTCTTTACCATCAACTTCAGTTCGGTTCCATCCTGCTTCTTGTATATGCACTCAAACTTACTTCTGAAATTTGCATTCCTGTCTAATGCAATTTTAAAGCTTCAAATAGCTGAGAATGTTACAAGTGATGATATCAATGTGCTAGCAATTGACACTGCAAGAACTATCTATCCTCTAGATAAATGTATCGTAGCTAAAAAGCCTAGATCTGCAATAAAAAGAGTCCCGAAGATCTCAGGTGTAAAGGGTTATTCTCCAAGAAAAGCGTTTGTACTTGATTCTTCTCAAAGAAAAGCGTTTGTAAATGATTCTTCTCAAAGAAAAACGCTTGTAAATGATTCTTCTCAGAGAAAAGCGTTTGTAAATGATTCTTCTCAAAGAAAAACGCTTGTAAATGATTCTTCTCAAAGAAAAGCGTTTGTAAATGATTCTTCTCAGAGAAAAACGCTTGTAAATCATTCTTCTCAAAGAAAAGCCCTTGCAAGAAAAAAGGTCTCGGGGTTCTCACGTGTAAATAATTCTTCTCAAAGAAAAGTGCCTGCAATAAAAAGGGTCCTGAGGGTCTCACGTGTTGATAAAACTTCTCAAAGAAAAGAACTTGTGAATGATTCTTCTCAAAGTAAAGAGCATGTAAAGGATTCAACTCCACTAAAAGTGCTTAAAGATGAGTCTTTAGCAAACAAATTGCGGGACATTGTAGAAGGTGTAGTACCCGTGCCTGTTATCAAGGAAGTAGAAGGGTATGAAGCGGTGGAATATGTACCATTTTTGCAACCTGAATCATATATCAGTTCAAAAAGTGATGAAGTTACTCCAACATTGGAAAAAAGTTACCCCGTTTATGATATGGACTCTGATGATGAAAAATGGTTAAAGAAGTTGAGTAGTAAACATTTTGAGGTTTCCAAAGATATTTTTGAAAAAGCAGTTGATGCTTTTGAAAGAGGAATATATCGTAGTCCAAATGATTATTCTGATGCTGCATCAGCCATTGACCGGTGTCTGTATATTGCATCAAAGGGAGTTTTAGAAGATGTGTATAGATATTGGATGACTAAAAGGAAGAAAAAACTTTCTTCACGTGTACGACTAGGAGTCTTTCAGGTAAAAATCAAATCTTTTAAGATTATAGTTTCTTAAAGTTTGTAACAAGTGGGATTTTCTAACTGCAAGATTTGATGACAGTGTAATAAACCTCATAAAGTCGAAACTGCTGCTAGAAATACTGCTAATCGCAAGAAACGAGCATCTAGAAGACTGGCGAGCAAACATGCTGCAGAAAAGCAGCCTGTTTTCAAGAAAGGTGTATATTTGGTGTATTTTCTTATCAATGATGTGGAAACTCCGATTTATTCAAGTCTTATTAACCCTTTGATTTTAATATCTGAATAGCAACGGTGAGTGATGAAAAAGTGTTGAAAGATACCAGAAGAGCCTATGTTAATGTGCATGAAGCACAAGAAGCTGCAAGGAGGTCAGAAGAGGCAGCCATTGCTAAACGAAATGAAGCTCAGGCACTTATGGAGATTGCTGACTTGGCATCATATCGAGCAACAATGGCACTTAGAATTGCAGACGCTCTAGCAGCAGGTGGCCCAATAGACAACCCAGCTGGCGAACCCTTCAGTTTTATTTGTTAGTGACAATGTGGTTTTTGTAAAGGAGATATCATTCTTATTGGCGGTTACGGGTATGCAGCATGGTGGCCGATATTGAAAATGGTACAATGAATTTTGTAGAGTTTGTTAATTTTTTTGTAATGAGTTGTATGAATGTTAGAAACCCTCTTAATTCTTTTGTGTAACAGTATGGCTCTGAATATGCTTAAAATGTGAAAAGAAATAAGATGAATGATTTCTGAGCTTGCATAATCAGGATTGTAATATGAAGGTAGCTTAATATGTTCTGTTTCTATTTTACTTCTTTTTGGTTAAAAGATTCTTAGAAGTCAGTTATCTTGTTATTAAGGGGGATGCAAAACATATTACCAACGTATTACCATCGCATTGCATCACTTCTGAAACAAGGATACTCTTTGACTATCTCGCGCTATGTCTTGTCTTTAGGATCTGTATTGCGGCCTTGAAATAGTTCTACCAGCATACTTAACTTTTTAAAGTCAATCATATATACTATAAAAATCGTATTTGAGATCTGGTTTTGCAAAATCACAAGTCTTAATGAAATATGCCATCTTTTTCGTTGTTAATTGCATTATTATGTTTGTTAAGGTCCCAATGTGTTTTTTAATTGCAAAGTATATCTAATTAAATATTTAGTCAACAATTAACTATTTTTATTATCTTACATGCTGGCAGAAATGTTTAACTAATAGTCTATGCTAATGAAAAGCTGATATTTTCATTCCTTTGCATTTAGACATTGTATTCGTATTTGCTTCTCAACTTTTAAGACAAATTATAATTGGATACGTGTTTCTTATTTTTCTAAGCTTTTATACCTACTTGTTGATCATTAGACAAATATAGGAAACCTGTCGTTCAACTGAGACCTTTAAAAGAGTTTATGAGTAATGATAACTGTAAGTCACATAATGTACATATTAAGTTAGATGATTGATGAGCAATATACATACAATTTAAAGCTATTTATTTTTGGACCATCTTTGTAATCAATTTTTCTTGAAAACAAGATCCATAGCTTTAAAAAATCCACCTAACAAAATTTGTAATCTAAAGGCAAACTACATCTCACAATCTCACATTATATCTTACACATACATCTTACATATACTGATTGATTGCTGATTGAGACTTAAACTCGCAACCACTTAATGAAGAAACTTATCCCAAGTCTTATACAATACTGTAAATGTTTTTCTAGTCACTATATATGACAGGGGTATTTCTAAATATAAACATGTCATGGAACTCAGTTCTTTGCATAAAAAATGACATGATCTAGTTAACTTTGCACCATCAAGCTGGACTAAAACTACAACATTTTGCTCTTATAAATTGTGTTTTTCTAAAGTTTTAGTTTAAGATTTTAAAAGATGGCGGCATTACTTGGCGGAGATGATCTTGCAAGGTCTATTACATCGTCTAGTAGGAGGAGTTGGGCTTCGGCTAGTCTCAAGGACGCTTTTACGACAGCACCTGCAGGTGATGCATTTGCAAGAAGTGGGACGGAAGATGATGAAGAAGAGTTAAAATGGGCTGCAATCGAGAGGCTCCCTACGTATGACAGATTAAGGAAAGGAATCTTGAAGCAAGTTCTTGATAATGGACAAACTGTTCATGAACTTATTAATATTACAAATCTTGGACCTCATGATAAGAAGCAGCTTGTTGAGAGCATACTCAAAGTTGTAGAAGAAGATAATGAAAAGTTTCTTATTAGAGTTCGAGCAAGAACAGATAGGGTCGGGATTGATATTCCAAAGATTGAAGTACGCTACAAGAACTTGTCGATTGAAGGAGATGTTCATGTTGGCTCAAGGGCTCTTCCTACTTTGCTAAATGCTACCATCAACACTATCGAGGTATGCTAGCAGATTCTAGTGCTGACGCTCATATTTTTAAGGTTGACGTTTTCTAACTGATTTAATATCATTAGGGGTTTCTACAATCTGTTAGGCTTGTTCCATCGAAGAAAAGGGTAGTCAAAATCTTGCATGATCTGAGCGGGATTGTGAGGCCATCACGGTATGTTTCACACCATTTGGAAAAGGGATAATTGCCAACAAATGTACTAAAAGATACCAGATTTGCCTATGTGTTATGTCCGTTGATTTTGGCTCATCAAAAGGACTTTTTTATTGTTAAAATTTCATTTCATACTCTTTTTGATGGGTGAGAAAACTACAACATACCCATATCGAAAATTTAGGAATTTTCTGTTACCTCTTCACAATTTTCTCTTTGAAAATCGCTGAACATTATGTTCGTAGTTTACTGATGTTTACCTTTTCAGGATGACACTACTTCTTGGACCTCCTAGTTCTGGGAAGACGACATTGCTGAGAGCACTTGCTGGAGTACTAGATTCAGATCTAAGAGTTACGGGAGATGTTACTTATTGTGGCCATAATATGTCAGAATTCATACCTCAAAGAACTTGTGCTTATATAAGTCAACATGACCTCCACTATGGTGAGATGACGGTCAGAGAGACCTTAGACTTTGCTGGTCGTTGTTTAGGTGTAGGGACCAGATACGACCTCTTGGCAGAACTGTCACGACGTGAAAAAGAGGGAGGGATAAAACCTGACCCAGAAATTGATGCTTTCATGAAAGCCACAGCAGTTGCTGGTCAAGAATCTAGTGTCGTTACAGATTATGTTCTAAAGGTTACTCTTCAGGCCTTTGTTTTTATTTGAGCTTTTTTAGTTTGTAGAGTTGATTCAAACAGAATGTGAACAGATTCTTGGATTGGATATGTGTGCTGATATCATGGTGGGTGATGCAATGAGAAGAGGAATCTCTGGTGGACAGAAAAAGCGGGTTACTACTGGTATTATTTGTCAAACTTTGAACTTTCACTGCTGTATATGTCATAAATTATATGTTCGCTCAATTTGTCAAAAGTTGAATAAACATTTCTTTTGATAAACAAAATTGCTTATACATTGCAACATTTGGAGTTTTTATGCAAATGTTCCTTATTTGATCCGTTATCCATCCTGCCCATATATCCGCCTCGAGTTTATGCTTTTGAATAGGCAGATGACTCAAGACACACCTTTTTTTTATGTAATTCAGGAGAAATGCTGGCTGGGCCAGCAAAAGTTTTCTTCATGGATGAAATCTCAACTGGTCTGGACAGTTCAACCACGTATCAGATAGTCAAATTTATGAAACAGATTGTTCATATTATAGATGTAACAATGATCATCTCACTTCTTCAGCCCGCACCCGAAACATTCGAACTATTTGATGATATTATACTACTCTCCGAGGGCCAAATCGTCTACCAAGGCCCACGTGAAGACATCCTCAGTTTCTTCGAGAGTGCAGGGTTCAAATGTCCCGAAAGAAAAGGAGTTGCTGACTTTTTGCAAGAAGTTACATCAAAGAAAGACCAAGAACAGTACTGGTTCAAAAAAGATGAACCTTACTGTCACGTCTCGGTGCCTGAATTTGTTCATATTTTCAGCCAGTTTCAAGTTGGTGAGCGGCTTTATGCTGATCTTGCAGTTCCTTATGATAAGACAAAAGTGCATCCCGCTGCTTTAGTGAAAAAAAAGTATGGAATATCAAACAAAGAGCTCCTAAAAGCAAACTTAGCTAGAGAACTGCTTTTGATGAAACGAAACGCTTTCTTATACATATTTAAGACCACTCAGATCACAATAATGTCGGTTATTACTTTCACAGTGTTCTTCAGAACTGAAATGAAAGTTGGTAAAATTGAAGATGGTGGGAAATATTTCGGTGCATTGTTCTTTAGTCTCACAACTGTGATGTTTAACGGGGCTGCTGAGCTTGGACTCACGACTATGAGGCTGCCTGTGTTCTTCAAACAAAGGGATTCATTGTTCTATCCTGCATGGGCGTTTGCGGTCCCTATATGGATCATGAAGATTCCTATATCAATCATGGAGTCACTAATATGGATTAGTCTAACATATTATACTATTGGCTTTGCTCCTTCGGCTAGCAGGCAAGTACTTAAAACTTTCTGCTAATAATTAGAATCTTGAATCAACCTAACATGTTTCTGTATATTATGATCTTATCAGGTTTTTCAAACAGCTTTTGGCTTATATCAGCTTACATCAAATGGCTTTGTCTCTTTTTCGTTTCATTTCTGCGCTTGGAAGAACACAAGTCATAGCGAATACTTTTGGCACTTTTTCGTTGCTGTTAGTCTTTGTACTCGGTGGATTTATAGTGGCAAAAGGTTTGTAGTTACACTCACCCTTGTTAGCTTGATTGATCCATTTTCTAACATATTTCGTTTCGTGTAGACGACATTCATCCATGGATGATATGGGGATATTACATCTCCCCCATGATGTACGGACAAAATGCAATTGCCATCAATGAGTTTCTTGATGATAGATGGAGCACTGTAAGCTCAACCGATGCTCATTACTCATGATTTCCATGTGTTTTTAGCTTATATCTCGACTAAATATTTGTTTCTTCGTTTCGCAGCCAAACCCTGATACACGAATCAGTGAACCGACAGTAGGGAAGGTTCTTCTCAAGTCAAGGGGGATGTTCACTACTGAGTATATGTTTTGGGTTTGTGTTGTTGCACTCTTTGGGTTTTCGCTTCTTTTTAACCTGTTCTTTGTCTTAGCTCTGACATACTTGAATGGTAAGATTATGCATTCTAATATTCCTAAAATCTTTGTAATCACGGTAAATTCTTTCATCTGATATCCTGTTTGGAATCCAAATCCAGCTCCAGGAGATTCAAAAACTGTTGTTTCGACAGAAGGTGAGCAGAATCAGAAGCACTTACAAACAGGCACAGAAATGGAAGTACGAAACAGCAATAAAAAGGGAATGGTGCTTCCATTTCAGCCATTGTCACTAGCATTTGATCATGTCAATTACTATGTAGACATGCCTGCTGTAAGTCTCGGTTGTACCAAGATTAGGAACTTAATTTCGATAATTTGTGCAAAAAGGAAATTGAACTTCTGCAAATTTATCAGGAAATGAAAGCGCAAGGAACTGAAGAGGCTCGTTTACAACTGCTACAAGATATCAGTGGTGCATTTAGACCAGGCATTCTGACAGCATTGGTTGGCGTAAGTGGGGCTGGAAAGACCACGCTGATGGATGTGTTAGCTGGTAGAAAGACTGGCGGGTACATTGATGGAAGTGTTAGTATCTCTGGTTACCCTAAGAATCAAGAAACTTTTGCCCGTGTTAGTGGATATTGCGAACAAAATGACATCCATTCTCCCCACGTCACGGTTTATGAGTCTCTCGTGTACTCTGCCTGGTTGCGTCTTGCTCCTGACATAACCAAACAAACAGGCCAGGTAAGACACGTCTACTTATGAATGGGCTGATTTGGGGTTGTGTTTTATTCAAAGTTTTATTACAGAGTATAATAATATCTTTTTTGTTGTAATTATAATTCACGCATGAACTATTTAATCAACTAGATAATTAAAAAAAAAAAAAAAAAAAAATGTTAAGGATAACCCACCGGTTTGAACCCAAAACCTTTTTGACCCATTATCCAACCCGCCCATTTTGCCATGTCTACTCAGTTGTAACATACAAACAACTAATTTCGTTTTGTGATGCAGATGTTTGTGGAGGAAGTCATAAATTTGGTTGAGCTGAACTCGTTAAGGAATGCACGAGTCGGCCTTCCAGGAATAAATGGTCTCTCGACTGAACAGCGTAAGAGACTTACAATAGCCGTAGAACTGGTTGCTAATCCATCAATCATCTTCATGGACGAGCCCACATCAGGGCTTGATGCAAGAGCTGCGGCCGTTGTCATGCGTACAGTTAGAAACACGGTTGATACAGGTCGAACAGTTGTCTGCACAATTCACCAACCAAGTATCGACATTTTTGAAGCTTTTGACGAGGCAAGTTAATTGACATTAACTAATCAGTTAACCTTTTCTTTAATCAAAAATTTTCTAAACTAGTTCTGACTTTGTTGCAGCTATTGTTGATGAAAAGAGGCGGGAAGGTCACTTATGCTGGACCTCTTGGACACCATTCTCGCCTCCTAATAGAATATTTTGAAGTGAGTTACATCCTTATTTCTTTCTCTCATCCAAACAACGCCGAAAAGCTAAAAATGAACAATTTTCTCAGTCTATTCCAGGGGTCAACAAAATAAAAGAAGGTCAAAATCCAGCTACATGGATGCTCGACATTAGTTCTTCAGCAGTCGAAGCGCAACTTAGTGTTGACTTTGCAGAAATTTATGCCAACTCTGATCTGTACCGGAGGAACCAGGAGCTCATTAAAGAGCTTAGCACACCGGCACAAGGGTGCCACGATCTTCACTTCCCTACAAAGTACTCTCAATCCTTTTGGACACAATGCTTAGCTTGCTTATGGAAACAGCACTGGTCTTACTGGAGGCATCCACAGTACAATGCTGTTCGATTCTTCATGACGATAGTCATCGGCCTTCTCTTTGGAATGATTTTCTGGGACAAAGGCCAAAAAACGTAAGAAATCTAGCACAAAGTTTTCCTTTTTGGCTTGTTAGACTGAAACATTCTATGTTTTGACAGGGGCCAACAACAAGATGTATTGAATTTAATGGGAGCCATGTATGCTTCCGTTATGTTTCTTGGTGGAACCAGCACATCCGCTGTGCAGACTGTTGTGTCTGTAGAACGAACAGTTTTCTATCGCGAGAAAGCAGCAGGGATGTATTCAGCAATCCCTTATGCATTTGCTCAGGTGGCCATTGAGGTGTTTTATACAGGCATCCAAACATTTATCTACAGTCTTCTAATTTACTCAATGATTGGATTCGAATGGTCTGCTGACAAGTTCTTCTGGTTCTACTTCTACATGTTCATGTGCTTTGTCTACTTCATATTATACGGGATGATGCTTGTAGCCCTCACGCCAAATTATCAGATAGCAGCCATTACTATGTCGTTCTTCCTCAACTTTTGGAACTTGTTCTCTGGTTTCATGATCCCTAGAACGGTACACAAAACGTCCTAAAATACTAATCTATAATTACATATGAATGAATTTAGCTATAGAAAATCTAATAAACTGCATTTAAATATGCAGCAAATACCAATATGGTGGAGGTGGTATTACTGGGGCTCACCAGTAGCATGGACAGTATACGGTCTTATCACATCTCAGCTTGGCCAAAACGAAAGGCTCATTGTGATACCAGGCCAGGATTCGATCCAGGTTAAGGAATTCATTAAAGATTTTCTAGGATTTGAGTATGGCTTTCTCGGATACGTTGCTTTGGCTCATGTTGTTTGGGTTGTCCTTTTCGGCCTAGTTTTTGCCTATGGTATCAAGTTTCTAAACTTCCAACGACGATAGATGAACGGCCTAACACTGTAAAATGAATAAAATATTGATTTATCAAAATTCTACATATATACTTGTATTAATTCAATTTCCTTGCATAAATTACTGCAAACACTTGTTGATATGGAGTTATGGACACCATGAACAAAACCTTAACTTAGAAAGCCACAATATTAATAAGCAAATAATACGCATCAAACTGCATTGAGATGACTTTGTTTTGTATATGTATAGAAGGCCCACATACATTGTGACCTTTTGCTTAAGTTTCAAAGCATATAAGTTTTCCGAAGATAAAGTCTTCTTATAATCCAAATACAGATAGAAAGAGGTTTAATTATTTATGAGCATTGGAAAAATGTTACTCTGCATTAAATTTATGAGCATTGATGCCATTGAACAAAGAAATAACTACCCCCTCTCTACATACACATCAAACCAACACATACATTTAGGCGGAGCTATTAAGGGACCGGGAAGGGTCCCGGCCCCCCTAGGCCTAAGCCCGTTAATGCATTTTTTCGCGATTTCATGTGTTCTTCCGGAAAAAAAATTGTTTCGGCCCTCCCATTTAATGTTCTTCCTGAAAAGAAATTGGTTCGGCCCTCCCAAAAAAAATTTTCTAGCTCCGCTAACATAATTAACAGAATTTATCTGTCACCCTTGACTCATTTACTACTACTGTCACCATTTTGTAACAAAATTCAAATAAAAAAATTACCCTGCCTTTCACTGAAATGGATTTCTTCAGCCTAGAGTAATGCTGGCATTGATGACTTAATGAAAAGCATTCCATTATGATTTCAATGGTCTGTCTTTAAAGAGAGATTTATTGACAGATTTGAGGAAAGCCAATATAGGAAACATTTTGCAGGTAGAAAATTTAATTGCATGAACTGAAGTGAAAGATTTCCTCAAATGAGACTATGATGGTTGAGAGTTTCATTATTGCAAACACTTCCTTCCACTTTAAATTCACTTTCACACGCACACCAATTTTCACACTAAACTTCCACACACCATCAAAAAATGACGACCATGCAGGAGTATAAAAGATATCGTGTGGCGAGAAACTTTGAAATTGAAAGTTAGCATAATGATCAGCTATGTTGTGAAATTCAACTTTGCACTTTTGTGCGGATTGGGTGTGGCTGACTATCTATGGCAAGCTCAAGCTTCTATTTAATAAGAGAATACATATTTAATTGATATAAGATCATTTGAGGACCAAACTTTTTTTACATACCAAGGGACTAATCTCCACCATACATCTTCCCTCCATCTTTATTTGATCTAATGGATGAGATTAATCCCAACAATTTAAAAAACCCACTTTCATCCTTTTTTTTCAAATATTAATATCTTTCAAACCGTTAATCGTTAAGCGAAAAAAAATTTACCGTTACGACGAGCATTTAATTATCTTTCTATAGATAGGCACTTTGATATATAAATCATAATTGGTTGCCGCTTTTATCCAAAAACAGAGTCTTGTATGTTTTAGAAAAAGTAGATTCTATGCTCTAGGAAATATTGTGCCTCGAGAGTTTGAGTACTGAATTAAAGGGACAGTAGTTTACCATCTTAAAAGTTAGTAGTAGCTCACATTCACAAGTAATCCAAGTAAATGTTCTTAATTGCAAATATATTAGTGTCAAAGTTGTAACTAGTTGTTATGATTTATGGCCGGTCTTTTCTATATTAGTGTGACTTTAAGTCTGTAAATAGTACTCGTAAATGGTTCTAAATGCAGCACATTTGTGTTTCCTTATTTTGCTTTCAGGATTCTACTTTTTCTAAGAGGAATGGTTTCTTTAAAGTATTTGGCTCTATCAACTCTATACCATTCTTTACCATCAACTTCAGTTCGGTTCCATCCTGCTTCTTGTATATGCACTCAAACTTACTTCTGAAATTTGCATTCCTGTCTAATGCAATTTTAAAGCTTCAAATAGCTGAGAATGTTACAAGTGATGATATCAATGTGCTAGCAATTGACACTGCCAGAACTATCTATCCTCTAGATAAATGTATCGTAGCTAAAAAGCCTAGATCTGCAATAAAAAGAGTCCCGAAGATCTCAGGTGTAAAGGGTTATTCTCCAAGAAAAGCGTTTGTACTTGATTCTTCTCAAAGAAAAGCGTTTGTAAATGATTCTTCTCAAAGAAAAACGCTTGTAAATGATTCTTCTCAGAGAAAAGCGTTTGTAAATGATTCTTCTCAAAGAAAAACGCTTGTAAATGATTCTTCTCAAAGAAAAGCGTTTGTAAATGATTCTTCTCAGAGAAAAACGCTTGTAAATAATTCTTCTCAAAGAAAATCCCTTGCAAGAAAAAAGGTCTCGGGGTTCTCACGTGTAAATAATTTTTCTCAAAGAAAAGTGCCTGCAATAAAAAGGGTCCTGAGGGTCTCACGTGTTGATAAAACTTCTCAAAGAAAAGAACTTGTGAATGATTCTTCTCAAAGTAAAGAGCATGTAAAGGATTCAACTCCACTAAAAGTGCTTAAAGATGAGTCTTTAGCAAACAAATTGCGGGACATTGTAGAAGGTGTAGTACCCGTGCCTGTTATCAAGGAAGTAGAAGGGTATGAAGCGGTGGAATATGTACCATTTTTGCAACCTGAATCATATATCAGTTCAAAAAGTGATGAAGTTACTCCAACATTGGAAAAAAGTTACCCCGTTTATGATATGGACTCTGATGATGAAAAATGGTTAAAGAAGTTGAGTAGTAAACATTTTGAGGTTTCCAAAGATATTTTTGAAAAAGCAGTTGATGCTTTTGAAAGAGGAATATATCGTAGTCCAAATGATTATTCTGATGCTGCATCAGCCATTGACCGGTGTCTGTATATTGCATCAAAGGGAGTTTTAGAAGATGTGTATAGATATTGGATGACTAAAAGGAAGAAAAAACTTTCTTCACGTGTACGACTAGGAGTCTTTCAGGTAAAAATCAAATCTTTTAAGATTATAGTTTCTTAAAGTTTGTAACAAGTGGGATTTTCTAACTGCAAGATTTGATGACAGTGTAATAAACCTCATAAAGTCGAAACTGCTGCTAGAAATACTGCTAATCGCAAGAAACGAGCATCTAGAAGACTGGCGAGCAAACATGCTGCAGAAAAGCAGCCTGTTTTCAAGAAAGGTGTATATTTGGTGTATTTTCTTATCAATGATGTGGAAACTCCGATTTATTCAAGTCTTATTAACCCTTTGATTTTAATATCTGAATAGCAACGGTGAGTGATGAAAAAGTGTTGAAAGATACCAGAAGAGCCTATGTTAATGTGCATGAAGCACAAGAAGCTGCAAGGAGGTCAGAAGAGGCAGCCATTGCTAAACGAAATGAAGCTCAGGCACTTATGGAGATTGCTGACTTGGCATCATATCGAGCAACAATGGCACTTAGAATTGCAGACGCTCTAGCAGCAGGTGGCCCAATAGACAACCCAGCTGGCGAACCCTTCAGTTTTATTTGTTAGTGACAATGTGATTTTTGTAAAGGAGATATCATTCTTTTTTGGCGGTTACGGGTATGCAGCATGGTGGCCGATATTGAAAATGGTACAATGAATTTTGTAGAGTTTGTTAATTTTTTTGTAATGAGTTGTATGAATGTTAGAAACCCTCTTAATTCTTTTGTGTAACAGTATGGCTCTGAATATGCTTAAAATGTGAAAAGAAATAAGATGAATGATTTCTGAGCTTGCATAATCAGGATTGTAATATGAAGGTAGCTTAATATGTTCTGTTTCTAGTTTACTTCTTCTTTTTGGTTAAAAGATTCTTAGAAGTCAGTTATCTTGTTATTAAGGGGGATGCAAAACATTTACCAACGTATTACCATCGCATTGCATCACTTCTGAAACAAGGATACTCTTTGACTATCTCGCGCTATGTCTTGTCTTTAGGATCTGTATTGCGGCCTTGAAATAGTTCTACCAGCATACTTAACTTTTTAAAGTCAATCATATATACTATAAAAATCGTATTTGAGATCTGGTTTTGCAAAATCACAAGTCTTAATGAAATATGCCATCTTTTTCTTTGTTAATTGCATTATTATGTTTGTTAAGGTCCCAGTGTGTATTTTAATTACAAAGTATATCTAATTAAATATTTAGTCAACAATTAACTATTTTTATTATCTTACATGCTGGCAGAAATGTTCAACTAATATTCTATGCTAACGAAAAGCAGATGTTTTCATTCCTTTGCATTTAGACATTGTATTCGTATTTGCTTCAACTTTTAAGACAAATTCTAATTGGATACGTGTTTCTTATTTTTCAAAGCTTTTATACCTACATTGCTGATCATTAGACAAATATAGGAAACCTGTTGTGTCAACTCGTACGATATGAGACCTTTAAAAGAGTTTATGAGTAATGATAACTGATAAGTCACATAATGTACATATTAAGTTAGATGATTGATGAGCAATATACATACAATTTAAAGCTATTTATTTTTGGACCATCTTTGTAATCAATTTTTCTTGAAAACAAGATCCATAGCTTTCAAAGTCCACCTAACAAAAATTGTAGTCTAAAGGCAAACTACATCTCACAATCTCACATTATATCTTACACATACATCTTACATATACTGATTGATTGCTGGTTGAGACTTAAACTCACAACCACTTAATAAACATGTCATGGAACTATATATGACAGGGGTATTTCTAAATATAAACATGTCATGGAACTCAGTTCTTTGCATAAAAATGACATGATCTAGTTAACTTTGCACCATCAAGCTGGACTAAAACTACACCATTTTGCTCTTATAAATTGTGTTTTTCTAAAGTTTTAGTTTAAGATTTTTAAAGATGGCGGCATTACTTGGCGGAGATGATCTTGCAAGGTCTATTACATCGTCTAGTAGGAGGAGTTGGGCTTCGGCTAGTCTCAAGGACGCTTTTACGACAGCACCTGCAGGTGATGCATTTGCAAGAAGTGGGACGGAAGATGATGAAGAAGAGTTAAAATGGGCTGCAATCGAGAGGCTCCCTACGTATGACAGATTAAGGAAAGGAATCTTGAAGCAAGTTCTTGATAATGGACAAACTGTTCATGAACTTATTAATATTACAAATCTTGGACCTCATGATAAGAAGCAGCTTGTTGAGAGCATACTCAAAGTTGTAGAAGAAGATAATGAGAAGTTTCTTATTAGAGTTCGAGCAAGAACAGATAGGGTCGGGATTGATATTCCAAAGATTGAAGTACGCTACAAGAACTTGTCGATTGAAGGAGATGTTCATGTTGGCTCAAGGGCTCTTCCTACTTTGCTAAATGCTACCATCAACACTATCGAGGTATGCTAGCAGATTCTAGTGCTGACGTTCATATTTTTTAAGTTGACGTTTTCTAACTGATTTAATATCATTAGGGGTTTCTACAATCTGTTAGGCTTGTTCCATCGAAGAAAAGGGTAGTCAAAATCTTGCATGATCTGAGCGGGATTGTGAGGCCATCACGGTATGTTACACACCATTTGGAAAAGGGATAATTGCCAACAAATGTACTAAAAGATACCAGATTTGCCTATGTGTTATGTCCGTTGATTTTGGCTCATCAAAAGGACTTTTTTATTGTTAAAATTTCATTTCATACTCTTTTTGATGGGTGAGAAAACTACAACATACCCATATCGAAAATTTAGGAATTTTCTGTTACCTCTTCACAATTTTCTCTTTGAAAATCGCTGAACATTATGTTCGTAGTTTACTGATGTTTACCTTTTCAGGATGACACTACTTCTTGGACCTCCTAGTTCTGGGAAGACGACATTGCTGAGAGCACTTGCTGGAGTACTAGATTCAGATCTAAGAGTTACGGGAGATGTTACTTATTGTGGCCATAATATGTCAGAATTCATACCTCAAAGAACTTGTGCTTATATAAGTCAACATGACCTCCACTATGGTGAGATGACGGTCAGAGAGACCTTAGACTTTGCTGGTCGTTGTTTAGGTGTAGGGACCAGATACGACCTCTTGGCAGAACTGTCACGACGTGAAAAAGAGGGAGGGATAAAACCTGACCCAGAAATTGATGCTTTCATGAAAGCCACAGCAGTTGCTGGTCAAGAATCTAGTGTCGTTACAGATTATGTTCTAAAGGTTACTCTTCAGGCCTTTGTTTTTATTTGAGCTTTTTTAGTTTGTAGAGTTGATTCAAACAGAATGTGAACAGATTCTTGGATTGGATATGTGTGCTGATATAATGGTGGGTGATGCAATGAGAAGAGGAATCTCTGGTGGACAGAAAAAGCGGGTTACTACTGGTATTATTTGTCAAACTTTGAACTTTCACTGCTGTATATGTCATAAATTATATGTTCGCTCAATTTGTCAAAAGTTGAATAAACATTTCTTTTGATAAACAAAATTGCTTATACATTGCAACATTTGGAGTTTTTATGCAAATGTTCCTTATTTGATCCGTTATCCATCCTGCCCATATATCCGCCTCGAGTTTATGCTTTTGAATAGGCAGATGACTCAAGACACACCTTTTTTTTATGTAATTCAGGAGAAATGCTGGCTGGGCCAGCAAAAGTTTTCTTCATGGATGAAATCTCAACTGGTCTGGACAGTTCAACCACGTATCAGATAGTCAAATTTATGAAACAGATTGTTCATATTATAGATGTAACAATGATCATCTCACTTCTTCAGCCCGCACCCGAAACATTCGAACTATTTGATGATATTATACTACTCTCCGAGGGCCAAATCGTCTACCAAGGCCCACGTGAAGACATCCTCAGTTTCTTCGAGAGTGCAGGGTTCAAATGTCCCGAAAGAAAAGGAGTTGCTGACTTTTTGCAAGAAGTTACATCAAAGAAAGACCAAGAACAGTACTGGTTCAAAAAAGATGAACCTTACTGTCACGTCTCGGTGCCTGAATTTGTTCATATTTTCAGCCAGTTTCAAGTTGGTGAGCGGCTTTATGCTGATCTTGCAGTTCCTTATGATAAGACAAAAGTGCATCCCGCTGCTTTAGTGAAAAAAAAGTATGGAATATCAAACAAAGAGCTCCTAAAAGCAAACTTAGCTAGAGAACTGCTTTTGATGAAACGAAACGCTTTCTTATACATATTTAAGACCACTCAGATCACAATAATGTCGGTTATTACTTTCACAGTGTTCTTCAGAACTGAAATGAAAGTTGGTAAAATTGAAGATGGTGGAAAATATTTCGGTGCATTGTTCTTTAGTCTCACAACTGTGATGTTTAACGGGGCTGCTGAGCTTGGACTCACGACTATGAGGTTGCCTGTGTTCTTCAAACAAAGGGATTCATTGTTCTATCCTGCATGGGCGTTTGCGGTCCCTATATGGATCATGAAGATTCCTATATCAATCATGGAGTCACTAATATGGATTAGTCTAACATATTATACTATTGGCTTTGCTCCTTCGGCTAGCAGGCAAGTACTTAAAACTTTCTGCTAATAATTAGAATCTTGAATCAACCTAACATGTTTCTGTATATTATGATCTTATCAGGTTTTTCAAACAGCTTTTGGCTTATATCAGCTTACATCAAATGGCTTTGTCTCTTTTTCGTTTCATTTCTGCGCTTGGAAGAACACAAGTCATAGCGAATACTTTTGGCACTTTTTCGTTGCTGCTAGTCTTTGTACTCGGTGGATTTATAGTGGCAAAAGGTTTGTAATGTGTATACTCACCCTTGTTAGCTTGATTGATCCTTTTTCTAACATATTTCGTTTCGTGTAGACGACATTCATCCATGGATGATATGGGGATATTACATCTCCCCCATGATGTACGGACAAAATGCAATTGCCATCAATGAGTTTCTTGATGATAGATGGAGCACTGTAAGCTCAACCGATGCTCATTACTCATGATTTCCATGTGTTTTTAGCTTATATCTCGACTAAATATTTGTTTCTTCGTTTCGCAGCCAAACCCT
This sequence comes from Artemisia annua, assembly GCA_014162995.1. Lineage (NCBI taxonomy): Eukaryota > Viridiplantae > Streptophyta > Magnoliopsida > Asterales > Asteraceae > Artemisia > Artemisia annua. The sequence goes on along the minus strand of LBNU01036729.1, from coordinate 47,268 downwards.
GATACACGAATCAATGAACCGACAGTAGGGAAGGTTCTTCTCAAGTCAAGGGGGATGTTCACTACTGAGTATATGTTTTGGGTTTGTGTTGTTGCACTCTTTGGGTTTTCGCTTCTTTTTAACCTGTTCTTTGTCTTAGCTCTGACATACTTGAATGGTAAGATTATGCATTCTAATATTCCTAAAATCTTTGTAATCACGGTAAATTCTTTCATCTGATATCCTGTTTGGAATCCAAATCCAGCACCAGGAGATTCAAAATCTGTTGTTTCGACAGAAGGTGATCAGAATCAGAAGCACTTACAAACAGACACAGAAATGGAAGTACGAAACAGCAATAAGAAGGGAATGGTGCTTCCATTTCAGCCATTGTCACTAGCATTTGATCATGTCAATTACTATGTAGACATGCCTGCTGTAAGTCTCAGTTATACCAAGATTAGGAACTTAATAATTTTGATATTTTGTGCTAAAATGAAATTTAACTTCTGCAATTTTATAAGGAAATGAAAGCGCAAGGAACTGAAGAGACTCGTTTACAACTGCTACAAGATATCAGTGGTGCATTTAGACCAGGCATCCTGACAGCACTGGTTGGCGTAAGTGGGGCTGGAAAGACCACGCTGATGGATGTGTTAGCTGGTAGAAAGACTGGTGGGTACATTGATGGAAGTGTTAGTATCTCTGGTTACCCTAAGAATCAAGAAACTTTTGCCCGTGTTAGCGGATATTGCGAACAAAACGACATCCATTCTCCCCACGTCACCGTTTATGAGTCTCTCGTGTACTCTGCCTGGTTGCGTCTTGCTCCTGACATAACCAAACAAACATGCCAGGTAAGACACATCTACTTATGAATGGGCTGAAAAAAAAGTTCTGGATAAACCACCGGTTTTGCCATGTCTACTCAGTTGTAACATACAAACAACTACAATTTCGTTTTGTGGTGCAGATGTTTGTGGAGGAAGTCATGGATTTGGTTGAGCTGAACCCGTTAAGGAATGCACGAGTCGGCCTTCCAGGAATAAATGGTCTCTCCACTGAACAGCGTAAGAGACTTACAATAGCGGTAGAGCTGGTTGCCAATCCATCAATTATCTTCATGGACGAGCCCACATCAGGGCTTGATGCAAGAGCTGCAGCTGTTGTCATGCGTACAGTTAGAAACACTGTTGATACAGGTCGCACAGTTGTCTGCACAATTCACCAACCGAGTATCGACATTTTTGAAGCTTTTGACGAGGCGAGTTAATTTACATTAACTAATCAGTTAACCTTTTCTTTAATCAAAAATTTTCTAAACTAGTTCTGACTTTGTTGCAGCTATTGTTGATGAAAAGAGGCGGGAAGGTCACTTATGCTGGACCTCTTGGACACCATTCTCGCCTCCTAATAGAATATTTTGAAGTGAGTTACATCCTTATTTCTTTCTCTCATCCAAACAACGCCGAAAAGCTAAAAATGAACAATTTTCTCAGTCTATTCCAGGGGTCAACAAAATAAAAGAAGGTCAAAATCCAGCTACATGGATGCTCGACATTAGTTCTTCAGCAGTCGAAGCGCAACTTAGTGTTGACTTTGCAGAAATTTATGCCAACTCTGATCTGTACCGGAGGAACCAGGAGCTCATTAAAGAGCTTAGCACACCGGCACAAGGGTGCCACGATCTTCACTTCCCTACAAAGTACTCTCAATCCTTTTGGACACAATGCTTAGCTTGCTTATGGAAACAGCACTGGTCTTACTGGAGGCATCCACAGTACAATGCTGTTCGATTCTTCATGACGATAGTCATCGGCCTTCTCTTTGGAATGATTTTCTGGGACAAAGGCCAAAAAACGTAAGAAATCTAGCACAAAGTTTTCCTTTTTGGCTTGTTAGACTGAAACATTCTATGTTTTGACAGGGGCCAACAACAAGATGTATTGAATTTAATGGGAGCCATGTATGCTTCCGTTATGTTTCTTGGTGGAACCAGCACATCCGCTGTGCAGACTGTTGTGTCTGTAGAACGAACAGTTTTCTATCGCGAGAAAGCAGCAGGGATGTATTCAGCAATCCCTTATGCATTTGCTCAGGTGGCCATTGAGGTGTTTTATACAGGCATCCAAACATTTATCTACAGTCTTCTAATTTACTCAATGATTGGATTCGAATGGTCTGCTGACAAGTTCTTCTGGTTCTACTTCTACATGTTCATGTGCTTTGTCTACTTCATATTATACGGGATGATGCTTGTAGCCCTCACGCCAAATTATCAGATAGCAGCCATTACTATGTCGTTCTTCCTCAACTTTTGGAACTTGTTCTCTGGTTTCATGATCCCTAGAACGGTACACAAAACGTCCTAAAATACTAATCTATAACTACATATGAATGAATTTAGCTACAGAAAATCTAATAAACTGCATTTAAATATGCAGCAAATACCAATATGGTGGAGGTGGTATTACTGGGGCTCACCAGTAGCATGGACAGTATACGGTCTTATCACATCTCAGCTTGGCCAAAACGATAGGCTCATTGTGATACCAGGCCAGGATTCGATCCAGGTTAAGGAATTCATTAAAGATTTTCTAGGATTTGAGTATGGCTTTCTCGGATACGTTGCTTTGGCTCATGTTGTTTGGGTTGTCCTTTTCGGCCTAGTTTTTGCCTATGGTATCAAGTTTCTAAACTTCCAACGACGATAGATGAACGGCCTAACACTGTAAAATGAATAAAATATTGATTTATCAAAATTCTACATATATACTTGTATTAATTCAATTTCCTTGCATAAATTACTGCAAACACTTGTTGATATGGACATCATGAACAAAACCTTAACTAAGAAAGCCACAATATTAATAAGCAAATAATACGCATCAAACTGCATTGAGATGACTTTGTATATGTATAGAAGGCCACATACATTGTGACCTTTTGCTTAAGTTTTCCGAAGATAAAGTCTTCTTATAATCCAAATACAAATAGAAAGAGGTTTAATTATTTATGAGCATTGGAAAATGTTACTCTGCATTAAATTTATGAGCATTGATGCCATTGAACAAAGAAATAACTAACCCCTCTCTACATACACACATGCATACACCATTTATCTGTCACCCTTGACTCATTTACTACTACTATCACCATTTTGTAACAAAGTTCAAATAAAAAAATTACCCTGCCTTTCACTAAAATGGATTTCTTCATCCTGGAGTAATGCCGGCATTGACGACTTAATGAAAAGCAGATGGTAGTTGGCATTCCATTATGATTTCAATGGTTTGTCTTTAAAGAGAGATTTATTGAGAGATTTGAGGAAAGCCAATATAGGAAACATTTTGCGGGTAGAAAATTTAATTGCATGAACTGAAGTGAAAGATTTCCTCAAATGAGACTATGGTGGTTGAGAGTTTCATTATTGCAAACACTTCCTTCCTCTTTAAATTCACTTTCACACGCACACCAATTTTCACACTAAACTTCCACACACCATCAAAAAATGACGACCATGCAGGAGTATAAAAGATATCCTGTGGCGAGAAACTTTGAATTGAAAGTTAGCAGAATGATCAGCTATGTTGTGAAATTCATCTTCGCACTTTTGTGCGGATTGGGTGTGACTCAAGCTTCTATTTAATAAGAGAATACATATTTAATTTAATAATCCCGTAAAGGGAAAGAACTCTAGCATTTTCTTTCTCGCAGCGGCAGGCCTTGATGAATTCTCAAGATTCATAGATGTGCTTGTGTGGTTTGGGCCTGCTTCTCTTGCCACTGTTGGTACGAGCCTTTATGCAACGAGTTCTCGGAATAATGAGATCATCATCGGAGTCGGAACTCGTTGCATAAGGAAGCTCATACCAACAGTGGCAAGATAATCAAACCCAAACCACAAAAACATGTCTCTGAATCTTGAGAATTCATCAAGGCCTACCGCTGCGAGAAAGAAAATGCAACAGTTCTTTCCCTTTACGAGATTATTAAATCAAATATGTATTCTCTTATTTTCTCTTTAAAACAAATGTTGTTGTTGTTCTTCACATACGTACATCTATGCTTATGCTTTAATTAATGTTTGGTGTTAGGAAAACTTGTGCTTATGCTTTAATTAATGTTTGGTGTTAGGAAAACTTGTGGGTAGCATTAGAAATTCAAATGTGTAGTTCATGTGGTGAAGTTGAAGGTTCAGTGGTGGTTTGTGGTGATTATTATGGAAGAAACTCTCATGTTGAGAGAAAAACATCAAATGTGATAACATGAGTTACAGTATACTCTTAATAGTTTATTCCTAAAAGAGCAAGTAAGTTGCAAATTTTGAACATATGCTAAATGAAATTGTCTAAACTTAATTTTGCTCAAAAACTGATAACATGCAAATACAAATGGAATTGTCTAAACTGATAGCTCTAATCAAATCATTTCTTCGTACGAAACGGTTTCAACTAACACCAATCTCAATAAATCTATGAACAACATAATCAGATGATCTGAGTCAGGATGTTAAACATGCAAGTAACATTTTCTAGAATTTGAAAAACCCCGCATACTGTAAATTAAAAATAATACTTGGATTATTGTGCCTCGACCACCGGACGCGAACATTGTTCGTTCTATGTGGCTTTTTCGATACAAGCATAATGCAGATGGTAGTCTTAACCGCTACAAGGCTCGCCTTGTGGCGAATGGCAGTACACAGCTTACAGGTATTGATGTTGATGAGACATTTAGTCTAGTTGTCAAATCAGCTACTATACATACAGTTCTGAGTCTTGCTATTTCTCGACATTGGCATGTTCATCAGCTTGATGTCAAGAATGCATTTCTGCATAGTTTCTTATCTGAGACTGTTTGTATGCATCAGCCTCCTGGCTTTTGTGATCCTCGCTATCCCGATCATGTTTGTCTTTTGCAGAAATCATTATATGGGCTTAAACAGGCTCCTTGGGCCTAGTTTCAACAGTTTGCTACTTATGCTGCTCGAGTTAGGTTTCATCATAGTCGGTGTGACTCCTCGCTCTTCATTTATCAACAGGGCTCGGATATTGCTTATTATTATTATATGTTGATTATAGTTTTGATTGCATCTTCAACTACTCTTCTACAGCAAGTTATTGCTTCTCTTCATGCAGAGTTTTCCATGACTGATCTTGGCCCTCTTAATTATTTTTTGGGCATCTCTGTGACGCGTAATACTTCGGGGATGTTTCTTTCTCAATTGAAGTATGCTACTAAAGTTCTTGAGCATGCCAACATGCTCACTTGTAACTCGTGTCGGACTCCTGTTGACACCAACACCAAACTAGCTACTGATGGTGATCTTGTTTCTGACCCTACTTTATATCATAGTCTTGTAGGTGCTCTTCATTATCTTACATTTACTCGATCGGATATCTCTTATGTTGTTTAGCAGATTTATCTTTTTATGCATGATCCTCGGGAGCCCATTTTTCTGCTCTCAAGCGGATACTAGGTTATGTTTGAGGTACATTGGACTATGGATTACAGCTATATTCGGTTTCGACTTCCTCTTTGGTGGCTTATTCAGATGCAGATTGCGCTGGCTGCCCTACTACATGTCGGTCCACTTCAGGTTATTGTGTTTTTCTAGTCAACAATCTTCTCTCTTGGTCCTCTAAGCAGCAGTTCACACTTTCTAGATCCAGTGCTGAGGCTAAGTATCGCGGTGTTGCCAATGCAATTGCTGAGACCTGCTGGTTATGTAATTTATTACGTGAGCTTCATACACAACTTTCTACAGCTACGATTGTTTATTGTGATAATGTGAGTGCTGTCTATCTCTTTTTTAATCCCGTGCAGCATCAACGGCCAACGCATATCGAGATTGACATTCACTTTTTCGTGATTTGGTAGCTACGGGACATGTACATGTTCTTCACGTTTCGTCTCGATATCAATATGCAGACATCTTCACCAAAGGCTTACCTACTGCGTTATTTGATGAGTCTTGCTCCAGCTTGAGTCTCCTGCTCAAACTGCGCGCGCGCAGGGGGGGGGGGGAGCTGTTAGCGGAAATTGTTTGTTTGTATAGCCCATTATTATTGTATAGCCCATTGATGCTTATAGGCCCATTGTAGGGAAAGTTTGGTTACTATTTAGTCAAGTCGAATGTATTCAATATTGCTCAAGAAATAATATACGATTACAGTAATATCATATGCACGAAAAATTCAGTTGATTGCCTCTTTACTTTCATCTATGCAAGTGTACCGGGCATCTGTATATATGTTACCACTTGCTACAATAAAGGAACTAGATAAATTAATGATCATGTGTTTCATTGTATAAGTGATGGAAAAAGGACTTCTATGTGGCATGACAGATGGAGTATGAATGGACCAATTAATGATGTGATACCAAAAAGAGTCGATGTTGGTAATCAAACGATCGAATCAAACAAACAAAATCAACAAACGAAGTGAAAGCTTTGTTCAAAATTATCAAACCAAAATACAAAACCAAATTCAAAGATACCAATACAAAAATTCTAATTCAAAGATACCAAATACTAATTCCAAAAGGTACAAAGAGTTCTAAAGCTATCAATCCCTATTTATAGGCTAAATTAACCGTCATATAATTGTTTCCAAATTCTAACCAAACTTGTATGACAAGTCACACAAATTACCAAATTTACCAAACAACCAATAAAGTGTAAGTCACTTTTAACAATCTTCACCGCGACTTAAACTCCTCAACCTGCTTCACATCAAATTCAAAGTTCCAAACGCTAACGATGATAACCAAATTCAAATCAAATGATCGATTCCCGAAAATCATCCAAAACAATTTCGATCCAAAACAAACACCAATAACTTAGAAACGAACAAGCAAATGTTAACCGAAAAATTCAAAACAGTCAACCAAACAAACAAATTGGCTCAAACGATCTTCAACAGAGACAACCAAATTCAGGAAAGCAACTTCAAAAGCCCGACGAATTAAGATCCTTTTTTCCCCAAAATTTTAAACTAAGAAATTCCAAACGATCGAACAAAATTCAAATGACCTGATTATAACCAAGTCTTCAAAAACCAAATCGATCTTCAATTCCAAATACCAAAGTTCAAATTCTAATGACCCACCCACTTATTTAATAAGTATTATGGCGAAACTTCAAATTTATTATCCAAGGATCAAATAAATTCAAGTTAAAAATGACTTAACAAACAGGCTCTAATAATTCAAACGCTCCAAATATGATACGTAATGACCCAATTATATAATTAGGATTATGGTCAAAATTTTAAACAAATAAAACCTAAAACAAAACAAATACCAACTACCAATTCACTAATTCAAACTTGTCACCGGTTACAAAATTCCGATGATTCAAAAAGCCTAATTCAGATAGTGGAGCCCAAATTCTAACAAATATTAAACCTGACGATGACAAAACAAGATCTTCAAATTTCAAACTAAACAAACAATGCCCACTCACAAAGACGAATTCTTCAACGCCCACAAAGACTAATTCTTCAACGCCGTTGCATGGCAGGGAAAGATATGAGGAGTGAATTTTGATTTCGAGCTTGTGGTTTATTAAAGATGCCGGAATCAATGGACCTTTGTTGAAGATGCCAGAATCAAGGCCGGTTAATCAGGGACGTCGTATCACCTTTTGATTGGGGGACGTCAACGCCGTTGACAGGAACAATAAATGACAGATTTGGTGGTGGTGGATGGGGGCCTTTTTAGAGGTCGAAAACGACTCTGAGTCTGTATTCGACGCCATTTGGTGGTGGTAGGCGAGCCAGAGGTGGTCGTCATGGGTCTCCAAGTTTTTTTTTAACCTTCATGGTATCCCCGTGTTCTGATTGGAGTTATAATGCCTATTGTTTAGGCCACGAAACGTAGAAGAATGCGTTTGGGTGTTGCTGATGGTCTAATAATGGGAAGCCCAATCCCAATGGGAGAAAGCCATGGAACAGAGAAGATGAGTTTGGGTGATGTTAATGGTCTAATAATGGGAAGCCCAATCCTAATGAGTTTGACCCTTCAGTTTCACCATCAGGGGATCAACTATATCACAAGTCATTAGTAACTCCAAAGCCGAAACTTGGTTGTTAAACTCAGACAACTACTTGCAGAAATACACAATATGGATTCTGAGTTTCTAACACCATAGGAGAAGCTGTTAACCTCAATAATTTGGGCTCACGAAGTTTCCATGCTCAAACAATAAATTCAAAAGAATAGTTGTTGTTAGATATGTGCATGTTTTGCATGTCCCTTCTTGTTATAAGTTTGTGGATTTATTACCAAGAGTCTTCCTCCTACTTTGTTTGCTGATTTTCGAGACAGTTTGGGTGTTAGCTCCTCTGCTGCTCCAACTGCGGGGGGCTGTTACTGGACTTATTTGTATTAGATTAGTAATAGTATTTGTATTAGATTTGTATTAGTGTAGTTTGAACTCAAGCACAAGTGTTCGGGTATATATTGGGACATATGTAATCACATCATCAATTAATGAACATTACGATTTACAATATCTACATCAAGAAATTCTAGAAAGTCAGAAATTGGAGACTTTTTAAAAAAATTTGATCTCTAAAGTGTTAGTTTTAGCAGCTTTATCCTCGAGACACCCGTACTAGTTCAATAATCTTAGATCGTGCATAGCTAGTAATTTGCTTAATGACACAAGTCTTATTGTATATTACATTTACATGGAATACAAGTTTATTTGTCAAGTCGCCTACAATAAAATTGAATGCAGGTATCAAAGGAACAAAAACTAAGGGCGTATAATTGTGTAAATATGAACAAAACTTGAATGCTATATATGTGAATGTTAGTTGATATTAACACATTTTTTTTTTTTTTTTTTTTTCATTTACCAAGTTTAATATTAATTGTTAAACATAAGAATAATTTTATATTAGAAAATAATCTTTTGTTCATTTAACAATTTATAAAGACAAGTTAAAAAAACCCTTATTTATTTATTTTATACAAACTAGAGAGTAAGAATCAATACTATGTTCTGATAGTGGTATTCTCATTGCATTTGATTAAAAGAATTGAATATTCTATTTTAGTAGAGAGTAAAAATCAAGTGAAAGATTTTGTTGCGGGGGTGGCACCGTCCTCCCAATATTAATTAGAATTTGTCATTAACCTCTTAATTACCACATTCTTACTAATTAATGTAGTTATCACGTCTCCCTATATTATAATCATATATTGAATGACCCCTATATGCAGGAGAACAACGAGCTTAAACTCACTTCTCGATATAACGTTTGAAAACTTTTAGGACTTCATTGGTTTTTTTGAAAACTTATTGCTACTCGATATATCGCTTAAAAGATCGAAGAACGCGTAGTCTATGAATGTGTAATGACTATGGTTTGCGAAAATGAATGTGATCACAAATAAAATGACACGTTTTGCTCACACGTTGCGGCAGAATCATATAGTATATTAGTGTTTTTTGTGCCGGATCCAAACATGTGTTTAGTTTGGTAAATGATCTTTTTCAGTGAGAAACGTTTAGATTACCAGTAATAAGAGACGCAAGACGCGTCCTCTTCCAATGTGGAACTCCATCAATGCGTCCAACACTATTACCCTCACCTTCGACGACGCGTCTTAGGTGCTTTAGTGGAGAACTCGGTTGTTCAGACGACCGAGTTGCGGAAGTGTGTTTGTGTGGGTGTGTGTGTGAGATTTTGGTTTTTGTAGAATATATTTTTGTTTAAGCGGGGTATTTTTTGGTGATGATGTTAGTTGACTTATTACATTAAGTTAGAGCTGAAGTTGGTTGTGAAGAGAGAAAGTAACGTGACACTAAAATGACGGTAATAAAGTTGATTGCCGTGACTCCTTTAATGCATGTCGATATAAATATTGGAGATGAATTAATCTCTTTCTCGTGTGACAAAACTGAAATAGAGAAAGTATACTTCAATAACTTTGAGAAGAAAAAACTAAATGGTAGATTATTTTGTTCGACCGACAGATCCAATTTTTTAGCTAGAGAACCATTTAACTATGACAAAATTCATGCATTATCGAGCCACCCTTTAATTATAATATTATGGACGGCGAATAAGCATTATTCAAACAAGATAATAAATAAAAAATAAGTTGACCATGCAATATTGTGTATGAGTATATAAAGGGTTCTTCATTCTCATAAGTCATAACTCATAACTCATAGCTCATATATACCTCGTATCATCAAACCTTCAAACAAACATTATACATAACTAAGACCATGATTTGTGTTGTATATGAAGGCTATGGATCTTCTATCCTTACACTTATATTCATTACATGCATATGGTTTCCTTTTCTTCATCTCAAACATGCATTTATCGATGTTCTCTATACTGTCGTGTCCCTCTTTCACAAACATGATCATCACCATCATGAATTCATGTTCCCTAGCATTTACAACATTTCGAATGTTCAGTTTAATAAACTACTAAATGACAATGCAGATGGTGCCATGAGACCGGTAGATGAGAGTTGCTCCATTTGTCTAGCCGAGTTCCGAGATGAAGACATTGTGAATCAACTCAATAGGTGTCGTCACGTGTTCCATGCATGTTGCATAGAGAGATGGCTCGATCGAGATCAATTTACTTGTCCTCTTTGTAGGTCAAGATTGTTGTGTAAGGCGAGCAACAAGGTTGAGTTGAGCCAAAACTCTAATGAACAGTTTATACATTGGCAATGGTAGTGTTAGAAAATAGCATATCAAAGTGAAATGTTTTATCATCTTATTGGACATAAAATCAGAACTTAGAAATTTTTCACCAAAAGATCGATTTAATTCCTTGTATAATATTTCATCGTACAATCCATGTATATGATAGTTTTTCTTGTATTTTTTTAGAATGAGATGCATTTTACTAACCTAAAAGTGATTCTTCATTGAGGTGGATTGAAATGGTACTCAATATTTTCTTGGATATTATATACGAGCAATAACTTAAACGTCATAATGTGTGCTAATCTAGAAATTGTGTTCGAGTATACCATGTTATGCGTGTTTATTTTGGTTTCATCAACGAGTAATATAATGTATTTACTAATCAAGCTAGACTAGCTAGCTAGTGCTCTTATTGAAGCAAAGGTACATGGATTCCAATTTATTAGTTCTTTACACGGCCTTGACCTTCCAAAAGTGAAGTTTGATTCTCCATATGCCATGGATATCCTTGAAATTGATATCAAATTATTCCTAAGTATGTTGATAAATTTAGTCATTTGAGTAGAAGATCGAAGTTAAATCCAAATGCAATACATTAAAAAGTGATATCCAAATGCGTTGAAATTTTATATTAGATTCAACTTAATATCAACATATCGAGCCCATATGTTTATGACGCTGAGGTATTCATCTAGCTAGCACTTCTATGTCTTTGCTATAAGTTTGTGATCATTATTAAACTTAAATTATCAGTCACACATTATCAATGAAACTAAACACACGATATTGAACACTATAAAGCTTCTCTCAATAATAGTTCAACTCGAAAATACTGTCACAAAGTAAGCAAACAAACATCATAGTGGTCATTTCAACCTACCTTATTGAGTCTGTGTGATGATAGGCTCGACTCAAGGCTCGTAAATTAGCCGGTCAAAAACTTAGAAACGTGATTACCCAAAATACTTCAACAAAGTATAACATTAAGTTTCTTTTTATGAAAAATATATATCATATATAGGTTTTGCCATATATGTCGTGGTATTCCGTATTTCTAGCAAGTACTCCGTATTTTATTTATGTAATAGTGAGTATAAATCAAGACAAAGATTTTGCAGGTAGGGGTCGACCACCGGCCTCCCAGTCATAGCGGCCTAATTCCTGAACTAGCAATTACCTTTTGTAATTTAGGTCTTAATTGCCTCATTAATGTAACAATGTTTATTTAACGCGTATATAATGGAGAAGATAGAGGTTTACTTAAGTAACAAAAACTTGTTTAGAAACATCAAATGCGATTTTTTTTCAATCAATTTACTATCCGATCAAATAGATATCCACCTGATCCAATCCATTTACAATGGATATAAATGAACCAAATGTTGTTCTAGTGGTATTTTGCTTTGTAATATACTAATATGGCTAGTAGGAGTAGAACTTTATCTTTTTTTAGGATGTTCCCAAAGCATGTTTTGGGAATGTCATGGTATAAAATTACTATGGGCATGTCCATAGTTAGTTCACATTGTATAGTTTTTGTGTTTTAATATATTTGCCGGGGTATCGTCCATTTTACCAAAAAAAAATGAACCAAATGAGTAATTAACAGATATGGATATTGATATGGATGTGCAGAATTATTAGTGGATCAGATATGGATGGCATTTGTCATCCATGTATCATCCGTTTACCACCGAAATATGATAAATACACATATATTTTTTAAAACATATATTATGTCACTCTTCGGGTGATGTGATTAACTCGTTATAAGAGTTTCATGAAATGCAAGGTCATTATAGTTGTCTCTTTCTTTTTTTTTTCCTCACAAAAACTTAAGGGTTCGTTTGGTATGACGGAATGAAATAACAACTAAATGGAACGGATAACGTAATGGAATAAATGATGTAATGGAATAATTCATTACCTTTATTAATCATGTTTTGTTGATACAATACAATGTAATGTGATCAATAGAAAAAGACTAAAATACCCTATTTATGATAGAACTTTTTTAGTATAATAAATATTTTAAAACTAGGTTTTTATGTAATTTTGATTCCATTACAAGATGGGGAAAAAAATGTCCCTAATCTTATATACTAAAAGCTTAAGTTGTGTTATAAATGAAGTGCTCTCCATAAATGTTTCTTGAATTGATTGTGCCATATAGAGCTTTCACATGTGATTTCTACACAAATGCATATTAATTCCAGGCAACTCAAGAAGCTCGCGTATTGATTGCAGGCATATTCATTCCAGGTAGCTCAAGGAGGTCGCATATTGATTTCAAATAATTGTGCAATTATGGTACAGGCAAAAAAGAATATGAAAGACCTCCATTAATACCATGTTATTAATCAGTTACAACACCAACCCAGAAAGTAAGTGACCTCTATAAATTTCATGTGGATTTTTGGAGAATCATACACCTCAAATTTGCTCATACATAACTGCATAGGTTAATCTGAATTCGTAATGGTGAACAGGACCAGCCAGGCAAATCAAACCAACATCATACCTTCACAGAAGGCCACCCAGGCAAACAGCCAGCTTTTCCTTGATGCATTGGAGATGGGCGTCTCGGGAACCATAGTTGTCATGATCTGTAGGAGATGGGATGTGAATGCTAGAACCGGCCGTTATATAAGTACGGATTTCATTGTCTCTGATGGGAAGGTAAGTTAGGTGGTGTTGACTCTGTAAGTTGAGCAAATACTTACAATTACAAATACAGCTTTTATATAAAATAAAAAACCATAAACATGGATAGTGGTCATGTACTTTATTCACTAAAATTCTTATTTTTTGTTCCTTCAGGGTAATATCATGCATTGTACTTCAAAGGCTAGCGTTTCCCATAATTTTGTGGACAAGTTAAAAGATGGCATGATTTATTCAATCAAAGACTTTACTGTAATTGCAAATAAGGATGAGTACCGGGTTTTGAAGGACTCTGCGTGGATGATTGAATTTGATGGCTCAACTACTGTGAGGAAAGCTGCATTCAAGCCGGATGGTTTTGTCAGGCATCCTTTTGAATTGGTAGCTTTTGAGAACCCCCAACCCACTGACAATAAATTCCTCATTGGTAAGGACGTATTTCTTAAATATTTTCAGATTTTTTCCGTATTATAAGTAGAGTTGTAATTTAGTATCACTTTCCAGATATTATTGGTTACGTCACCAATGTTGGTAGGACCAGCTACCAGAAAACAGGTTCTCGGAATCTTGATTTCTACCTTGCAAACCAAAGGTACATATTCTTTGCTATTGTTGTTACAAAAAACCATATAATGCTAATGAAATTGTTGTGTTTGTGTTTGGTTAAACAGTGGCCAGTCAATTAGGGTTACCCTATGGGGGGGCCTAGGCGAAGTATTGATAGAAAAGAAAACCAAGCATACTGGGCTGTGTGTCGTGATTCTAACTTCAGTTAATGCTAGACTTTACAATAGTAAGGGTCCATCTATCATAATGTTTCCTCATCATTTAAAGCATGGAAAAATTAACTTGGTGTGTGTGTTTACCTTTCAGACAAGCTTTATTTGTCGAGCACTTCCTCCTCCTTGCTTCTGGATGATGATGACATCTCAGCCCTGAAACGTTTTAAAGGAGGCGCTAGGTAATCAAAGTTACATCTTACATGCATTTTATAATACTTGGATCTTTTAGCCATTACCATTCATGTTACTTGCAGTGGTGTGAACCAAAGGAAGGATATTGTACCTGTTGATCACTCTGTACCAAAGCCTGGTACCCTTGAGAATGTGCTGATGTGGGCAAGAAACAGGCAAAATGAGGTATTCATCTTCTTCTCAAATGTTTTTTGAGTATAATTACAGACCATTGCTACATAATGATGTCGTGTTTCCTTTTTCAGAGTTCCACATTCATCTGTAAGGTGAGGATAGACAATGTCATAACTAGAAAGGGATGGAACTATCCATCGTGTGGAGGTGGAACATGTAAAAAAGGACTCACCAGGCAGGATGGAAAATTCTGGTGTGATGGGTGTAACACAACTTCTGATTATCCACTTATAAGGTCTTGCTTTATCTTCGCAAGCATTATTGATTTGTTTTTAAAAATGTTGACCTAACAACAGTATTAATCAACCATATTTGGTTTGTAATATTGGTTGTGCAGGTACAGGCTTGAGCTTGGTGTATCTGATGAGACGGAACGGTTGTCAGCATAGTATTCGAAATCTCAAACAACTTACATACACACTGCCACACAGACTCATGTAAGGTAAAACTCTCCTCAATTTTTTGTAGAGGCTAAAGTTGAAAATTAAGAATTGTATTCGAACCGAACCTCTCACAGTTTGCACCTTAGAGCACCGAATTACACGATTAATAACCGAGTTATCCAATTACGATTTGAAGTTGCTCAAAAACTAAACCGAGCCAAACTCTGCTCACCTAAGAAAGAGTACACAGTGTACGGTTGCATTTAAAAAAGGGAAGTGGCTTAGCTCAGTTGGCCACCTGGGCTCCTTCTGGAGCTTGGGGGAGGTTTTACCCAGGGTTCAAGTCTCGCAAGTGACAAAAAATCCAGGTTTTCCTCCTAGTGCGAAGGCGTGAGTTCTAGGGGTTTCTCTTCGCGGGTCTCTCCTAGTGGTTCGGGTCCCGGGGCCTGCCCGTTTGGATGGTTTAACTCGGGGGTCGGATTTCAAGTGTGGTGCCGTTCTAAAAAAAAATCATGCATAGCAGTGTTGTACTGTGTGCATCACTTATGTAATTTAGTGATGGATGGCAAAAAAAAAATGATGTACAAATCACTTCCCTTTAAAAAAAGAATGTTTCAGTGACCTTTTGATTTTGCCATACCTCCTTCAAATTAATTTTTACAAATTAAAAGCTTATTCAATAAATCTACTCCAACATTAATTAAAAACTTCATGAAAGTATTTTGTAAACAATCTACATGACAGTGGCCCCAATTGTTGACGACCTTCAACCCGTTCTGAATTAGCATGTTCGCTCTAATGACAATTAATTTTTCCAAAAACTTTTGAATAGCAATATGTTATGTTCAAGTTGTGTTCGATGAAAATAGCTGCTAGAGCTAGAAACTTGAACTTTTATTTAGGTAATTTAACTAAAGACAATCTGTACTCACTTCTAAAAGCTCATCTACATTAGCTTGAGTTTAAAAATTCTTATAATTTGTAAAAACTTTCATAAGCATGGTGTTGAAACAAAACTTGTTTTATAAGCTAATTTATTTCAAAAACAATCTTACTTTAGACGATGAAGCTCTAGCAAACTCACATCTTCTCTCATAGTTACTCGAACGAGGACCGAGCTATTTTGGGAGGTGGGATGAGCCATGTCCACCAAAAAATTGTTATGTGTGTGGTCGGTTAAAACGATTTTGGCTGAAAATATTGTGCGGCTCAAGGGCTTAAAAGGCTTAAAGCGAGATTTTTATTTGAGGCCTTATAAAAGTCTATAATAATAAAATTGCTCATATTTTGTAGTGTGTTTATATATTCATTATCTTTATAAGTTCCTACGTTTAAATTTCTAATTAATATGTTGAGATATATTAACTTGGATGTTTTGCAAATTTATTGTTTTCCATATAACGAAATTTGGGGTCTTAAAGTTTTATAGGCCTAAAGTCATTGCTTTAGTGGCCTTATAGTAGAGCCGGCCATCGAGTCATGAAAACATTGTTTGTATATGTAGTTAAGGGAGATATTCAATGGTTGTTTCATTTCTTCGGATTAGTTTTAATAATCCAAAATGATTAACATTAAACATTTGTACGTTGATCAAACATGAATTTACGAGGGTAGCTTGTGGGACGATATAAGAAATAGTAGTATTTTCTTAAAATGTAACAGGACTACTGAAACAGATACGGAGCCAATAAAGGGCCAGTGGGTGGCTGGTCCCCTCAATTAGCCCAACTTGTTTGTAATTTATCAGCCCATAACCCAAAGAGTTTGTCCCTTTAATTAAAATTGTGGCAATAATTTGGGACCATTATCAGTCCATAAAAAATCTCAACTGGAAAGCAGACAAAATGACAAATACTTTGAACTTTGAAGCTCGATATTAACATACTTTTCCTAGGGAAAAACTCAAAACATAATATACTATAATGTTAAACACAAAGTTAAACAAGTAACGTATATAACAGTACAAAGAGCGTATTGTGATACCAGATTATTAAGTATGTTTTCTTGGTATAAATACTCTTATGAGTGCATTTTTTTCAAACTATACGAGTACCCGTGCTTAGCAACGGGTTTCTAGTTTCAACAAAATTTCGTCGACGAACAATTGTTTTTGGCAAATTGTATTTTTAGCGCTAGAGAATCTTATTTTAATACTGTTTTTAGATAGCATGGTTACATTGGGTTCCAATAATGTCAATCTGTGTGAGATAGTCTTTTCCGATAGTATTATTTTAAGATTGTACTAATAAAAAATTAACAATTGTAATTAAAAGCCGAGTATCCGCGTCTAGCTGCATGGTGTGTACCTCATAAAAAAGTTCGGTTACATCGTTCTGCTTTCGTCAAAAAAAAATTTTGAGCAAGCTTCTTTCGTCAATTAAATACAAGGAAAATAAAGCACATTTACGTCGTTCATGTTTTTTTTTCACTTTCTTACGTTTTCATACGTTTTCGTCTGTTTTCAGACGTTTTAGTCCGTTTTCATACATTTTCATACGTTTTCGTATGTTTTTTTTTTAAGATTTCGTCCATTTTTAGACGTTTTCATCTGTTTTCAGACGTTTTCGTCCACTTTTATACGCTTTCGTCAATTTTCATACATTTTCGTTCGTTTTTATAAGTTTTTGACCATTTTCGGATGTTTTTGTTCGTTTTCGTCCGTTTTTATACAATTTCGTATGTTTTTGTCCGTTTTCAGACGTTTATGTCCGTTTTCATACGTTTTCGTCCATTTTCATACGTTTTCGTCTGTTTTCAGATGTTTTCGTCCGTTTTTTTATAATTTTTAGTTCGTTTTCAGATGTTTTTATACGTTTTCGTCCGTTTTCATACGTTTTCGTTCGTTTTTATATATTTTTTCCGTTTTCATACATTTTCTGCAATTTTTACGACATTTTTTATACGTTTTCATCCATTTTCATACGTATTCGTCCATTTTTCATACGTTTTCGTCCGTTTGCAGATGTGTTTTTACGCTTTTATACGTATTCGTTCGTTTTCTTATGTTTTCGTTTGTTTTCATACATTGCTGAATATCACAATTGATAATCCTAATATCACAAGTGATATTCTATGATATTCAGAAACGTATGAAAACGGACGAAAACGTATGAAATAACGAAAACGAATGAAAATGTATGAATACGGACGAAAATGAAAGAAAGTGAAAAAAAACGTGAAAATCACTTGTGATATTCT
This sequence comes from Artemisia annua, assembly GCA_014162995.1. NCBI lineage: Eukaryota > Viridiplantae > Streptophyta > Magnoliopsida > Asterales > Asteraceae > Artemisia > Artemisia annua. The sequence goes on along the minus strand of LBNU01036729.1, from coordinate 29,203 downwards.
GAATATCACTTGTGATATACAGAATATCACTTGTGATTTTCATGTTACAAAACATTAGTTGAAAATCACTTGTGATATTCAGAATATTACTTGTGATATTCAGAAACGTATGAAAACGTTTGAAAATGGTCGAAAACGTTTAAAAATGAACGAAACCGTATGAAAATGGACAAATATGTAGGAAAACGGACGAAAACGTCTGAAAATGGACAAAAATGTATAAAAACGGATGAAAACGTATGAAAAGAGACGAAAACGTAAGAAAACATACGAAAACGTATGAAAACAGACGAAAACAAATGAAAACGGACAAAAATGTATGAAAACGGATGAAAATGTATGAAAACGGACGAAAACGTTTGAAAACGGACGAAAACGTATGAAAACGGACGAAAACGTATGAAAACGTAAGAAAACGAACGAATATGTATGAAAAAGTAAATTAAAAAAAAAAATAATAAATAAATAAATAAGAAAGACAAAAAAAAAAGAAAAAAACATAGACTTATGTTAACATATTAAATCTTAGGTTAATCCCACCATTAGATCAAACTAGATGAATGGTGAGAATTTGTCCTCAGTATGTAACAAAAACTTAGTGCTTAAAATAACTCACCTTATTTTCCTAAAGGGATAATATCACAACCAAATTTAGACCACCGAAAACAACTTGGATTATCCATGGTTTTCGTCATCATAAATACATAATAGCTTATTTGTTGCCAACCCAAAAAATGACAGATTGAAACATCATATGTAATTTCTTTGCCACTTCCAAGCTAAGGAAGCCAAGTAAACAACCAACACCAAAATAATCCAAACATATTCAAGACTACCAAAAACATTTGGATCTAGTATCAGGGTTTGCTTTTATACAAATAAAAATATAAAGACAATAAAAATTAGGCTATGTTTGGTAAAAGTAGCTGTGAGCAGTAGCAGTGAGCAGTAGCTGTGAGCTGTGAGCAGTAGCTGTCACAGCTCATTACTCACCGCTCACAGCTTCATAAAGAAGCATTGGAAAAATGAGCTTTCCTAAAAAATAGCAAAGCTCACAGCTCTCATGCCAAACAAACACTAAAAATAAAAAAGCTCATTGCTCACCGCTCATTGCCCCAAAAAGCTTCAAAAAGCTTTGCGCCAAACATAGCCTTAGCCTCTTTTGATCTAACAAACCATCGAATATATCAAGTAGCATGTCTCATATCTCACAAAAACAATGATAAACACTGTAAAAAATAGCATTCTTGGCAACAACTGAGCATCACAGCCGATTTGAACCGCCAAAATCACCACTATTTATCGAAAGCAACTTAGCACACAACCATCAATTCTCAAAGAATCTGCACAGCCATCAGATCTCGAAAACCCAAAAATCAGTACAAAAGAAGGAAAACAAATAAATAAATAATAAATAAAAAACAGATCTATAGATTCAAACATCATATCCGACTGGGAAAATGATTTGGGGACCTAAATGTGTGCTTAATTTTATGCCTATAGAGATGTGGAAGTGTTTTATTGGTTTGTGGCGAATGGGTCCATCTACTGTGACCAATAGAATGATGTCATATAAGATTATGCATATAATTAGACACACGAATTAGGCATGTCAATCAATATTCATCCGACTGGATATCAAGCACGAACCACCGAAACAAAAACCATAGAAACAAAGACAACCGGCCAAACCAACCTAAATAAAACACACCAGCCAAAACTACTAATACCGTCAATAATACAAGTGGTAGTGGCGGCGGCAAATTCAGATGAGGGTGGTGGCGGCGAACTTAGTGTCGTAGAGAATTTGTGTTTTAGAGTGAGATGTGTTTTTGTTAACTTTGTGAAAATTTTAATCAAATTTACTACAAATAAGTTTCAATCAACTTTATTTCAAACAAATGAAACGTAATTTTAATTTTAAAGTCAACTTTCTATCTATAAAATTAAGTTTTCGCTTTTCAAGATTAGTTTGTTTTTCCGTTATAGATAGTTAAGATGTTAGGTACTTGAAATGGGTGTTTCCTATATTTGTTTACTTATATTTGGTCTAGTCCTTGTCTTCTATAAAACTTCATGCATCATATATTCACGCATCATTTTTTTTCTTGAATCAGTTTTTAGAACTTACATAGTACGTATGATTTTAACGAGATAAAAATTGCAATATAAGATCTTGAAAATAAAGGTACACTTGATGAGTAGGATCCTTGGATGATTGAAAACAAAAGTCAGCAAGGAGACTTCTAAAATGACAATTTTGCCAATCATGAAGAGGTCGGTGTCTATAGATCAATAATACAAAACGTAATCGTTTTTACTTCTCTATAAACTTTCCTTATAAACGCTGTTCAATGTTTTTTTCTTTTGTCAACTTATAATAATTTTGGATCTAATTACTATTTTTTTTTAATAACTATTTTACAAATCAGTGAAACAGACTAATTATTGGCGTTCTTTCTCATGAAAAGTCGTCTTCAAATCTCGTGGGTTTGTATATCTTAAGATAACTTGACTAAGTACGAAAACGAGCATAGTTAGATCGCCTACATCAAAGTAAGAAAGATACCCTTTTTCGGTTTACATGTTTAACCCTTATCCAAGAGTCTCGATGACATTAATATATTACTGTTAATTAGTATTATAAACAACAAATAGCTGACCTATCTTATACTTAAAAAAACCATAATCACTTGTCTCTTTGTTGTGAGGAGAGGATTGAGATAACAAGTGGAGGTTAAAAAGGGCATGGAGACAAGGAGATGCCTTTATGGAGAAAACCACAAGTGGTTTACCATGTGGCTGAAACACCGTTGGCTATGTTTAGATAACTTTATCCATGTTTGCAACTTTGCATGATTGTTTTATCCCATTTTGTGCCATTTTCAATTGGGAGATGATTTGCACACTCAAGAAAATGATTAGGACACTCCAAATTATTGTGTATGGACATTTATACCCTCACATTTACCCTTACACTTTTACCCATGTGAGGTTATAAATGTCCAAACACAACTAATTAGAGTGTTCCAATCATTTAGTTGAGTGTGCAAATCATCTCCCTTTTCAATTTGTCATCAACGTGGCTTTGTTTATTTGATTTGGTTTTTTTATTTTTTTTATTTTTTATTTTGAACGGCAGGAAATAACACGCATCTTTTATGAATGATAGTGATACATGGATGTTACATCTAGTGTTATTGAAGCCATTTTCAACCAATCTTCAAACATTTTGAAAATTGGAGTTTCAAAAATTATGATCTTCCAACATTTTGAAAATTGGAGTTTCAAGAATTATGATCTTCAAACATTTTGAAAATTGGAGTTTCAAAAATCGTCTTCAAAACTCACTCCAACCGCTTCAAATTAAAAGAAATAAATAAATAAATACATAAAAAAAATTGATGTATTAATTAAAATACTTCTTATTTGGAGTATCGCTATTCACTTTTCAAATCATTAAATATTGCAAGTATACAATTAAAGTGGTGTAGATAGACTAGACGCATACGTGTGCAAAGCGACGATGTACAACAACAAATGAATATACTTGCAAAATCATGATTATGGTTACGGGTTCAATTTGTAGTCATTGTGAGAAAAAAATGTAAGAGTTAGAAAAAAGAAATAATAAAAGTTTAAGTATTAAACAATATTTAAAATATTAATTTAGTGGTAGATTTTATTACAATTTTTAATCAATAATATAATAATCCACTAACAATACTCAATTTTAAGTTATTTTAAGTTTAAAGAATGAAAATACATTCTTTATAACTAGCATAGTTAATGATTTGATGAAATAAAATAATTTAATATGAAAATATCTTTATAACTTGTAAAGATAGTGATTGGATGAATGAATAATTTAATATAAAAATATTTTGAAGTTTCGGATTTTATTACCCCCCCGTCTCATAATAAGTGTCCACTTTGAATTTTTTGAGTCTTTCTTGTTCAAGTTTGACCGTAAATATTTTTATTTGTGTTATATAATACTTGATGAAAATTATACCAAATGAAAATACATTTAAAACCCAATCCATTCATGTATTCTTCATCAAGTATCATATAACACAAATATAAATATTTATGGTTAAAGTTTAATAAGAAAGACTAAGAAAAGTTAAAGTGGACATTTAATATGGGACGGAGGTAGTATATGGTTAAAGATGACATATTTTTGAAGCAGGAATGTAAATGAAGATGATTTTTTTTCTTCATTTCAAGACTTTTTAAATTATATGGTTTTAACTTTGTATAGAACATTAGAAACTCAAAAGCTTTACTATAAAGGGAAAATTTCATATATATCCAAGTTAAATTTAATAATTTCATATTTATCCAAATGACAAGTTTTCAATGCATGAATACAATGCATTTAAAGCATGTGTTGAGAAAATATGAAATTATAATGTTTGTTTTAGGTATATATGAAATTCCCCCTACTAAAAATATCCGGAGGCGATAGGATATTTTTTCGCTACTTTTGTTTTTAATTATTTGTGTGTATTTAAAAAGAATTGACTACTTCCACAATGATGGTGTAATAAATAGTGAAAAATATGATGTGAAACAAAAGAAGGTTGATGATATTTTAGTTACTAGCAGTGTATCCGTGTGTTGTGGCGGTGGATGCTATGAAATAAATTTTTTCGGTGAATCAGGTATTTTAATTTATTATGTTCTTTTTGAAAATAAATTTACGGATATCAAAAATTTCATATGACATATTTCAACTCTTTAATTAATGAAAATGTTTTTATTTATACAATTATGATAATAAATATTTTAGGGAGCAACGTTTTTTCGTCGTTCAAAATATCTGTTTGATTCATTTAAAAGCTAACTTTTATGGCTACGTGTGTTAAAAAAATCTGTGAAACCGACAAACCGAGCCGACCCGCCATATTCGAAACGGCAAAAAACGATAACTAGGAAATCGAATCCGAATAAACCAGAAATCGGATAAACCCTCTTTAATATAGAAATTATGTTTAATTTGTATTTCTTATCTAAGAGTTGTGTTAATAACTGCATTAATTGTATTTAACTATTTATTAACCAGTTAATTTACGTATGTAATTGCAAAAGTCAATTGTACCATAAGCTTTATGACATGTAATGCTGGTAAATTATTGTGGTATTTAATGTTAGAAAATTATTTTTAAATTGATTGTACTTGATGCTTTATTTCGTGTATTGATGAATTTTAAGATTTAGATTATTTAATGCCTTAAAAGACTACATTATAAGATAGTAAGATAAAAACTTATAGGTTCATGTCTCTAAAGGTGCGTTTGGTATGCTGACATGAATCATAATCGGTATTGGTTTAGATATAAGGTGGGCCCCTCAGGTATGAAAGTTCTATACCTTACACTTTTGAGTGATTTGTAGTATAGACCATATTCATCTATCATTGTCATATTTGATTGCAAGATTTATCAAACAAACACCATTATTTGGAATGAAACTTATTTCATCATTCCCATAGGCATGTACCAAACGCACCCTAAGAGCCTTAGGTATGGTGGCGAGAAGCCTTGTCGAATCCGATGAGGCACTCCATTTGGGGCTGCCGAGCCTTAGCCACGACACCGTCATGCCTCACCACTAGCAATCTCGTCGGTTCCTCGATAAGAATAAGACAAAAACTTTTATTATTATTATTATTATTTTCATTTTTCAACTGTACTTTGTGTTTGATTGTGGGTACAGATGTGTGAATGAATTGAAGGTAACAATTAGCGTGGGTGCGTTTGATTTTTCTTATTAATTGATTTTTTTTAAAAAAAAAGAATTAATTTAATTGAAGGTATCAATTAGGTTTTGTGGGCTGGAAGTGGGCTAACTAGTTTAACTTTTCTTATTTAAAAAAAATAAAAAACAAAAAAAAAAAAATTATAAAAGTGTTATTTTTATTTTTATTTGAGTGGAATGTATTTAGTTTGTTTGGAAAATAGAAAAGAAAATAAAATTGAGATAGGTGAGGCCCAAATAACTAAGTGTAGGTTAGTTGTGAGTGAAGGGGTATTTTAAAGTGTAAGTATTAAAATGAAATGACACTAATAGGGCCTAAATGACATTCAAATTTTTGCCAACATATTTAAGGCTCTAATAATTTTCACTTTTCACTGATTTCAAGCTTTAGGACATATACTAGGTAGCTCTTCAGTTATTGTAATGGCTTAAGTTATTGCTACCTTTCTTCTAAATTTATTTTATTTTATTTTTTAATTTTAGTAATTTCGTTTTTATTATAAAATCGTGAAATAAAAAATATAGGACAAAAAATATATAAAGTTTGACAGTTCAAAAGTAGTAAACACAAAAAATACGAAGCAGAAAATCATGAACAACTGTGTCTTGTTAATTAAAATGATTAAAACTGCCGAAAAAATACGGAATATAAAACAAAAAGTTTAACAAGTTCTAATAATAATAAAAAGACGTTTTTATCCTGCCAATAAAACGGGTATCAAAAAAACAAAAAAGATACCAATAGTACCACCCTATTGTAATTTATCAACTACAACGGTTTCTTTGGGGATTATGCTATTAGTATCTCACTTATAGGAATAAACCGTTTTTTAATTATTTTATAATTATTTCTTATTCTGTATATTTTTTTCTTTTGTTGTTTGTGACTTGTCAAAATTTATATTTTCTGTTCCGTGTTCTTTTCGGCAGTTTTATCTATTTTATTTATTGGATAAGACAATTGTTTATTGTTTTCTGCTCCGTATTGTTTTGTGTTTTATTACTTTCAACTTGTCAAACTTTATATTTTCTGTTTTGTATTTTTTATTTCGCTGTATTATAATAAAAACAAAATTATAAAAATTAAAAAATAAAATTTTAAAAGAAAGTATTTACTTGTAAATTTAAGGTACCAATAAACAAAGCCTTTCTTGGGCATAAGCCGATCTGGATACCTCGTAATCTTCAGTTGTGTTTAATCATGTACGGTAATACATATAATTGAGGTGAGGGGAAGCAAGTTGTCACCAAGTGACCGTTCAAAAAAAAAAAGTTGTCACCAAGTGGGTCGCTGATATTTGACCTGCACAAATCGGCAACACATAACGTGGTCCAGTTGGATTTTTATTGTTTTCATATAGCTTAGTTTATTTCGAATGCATCAACATAACATTGTTTTCTAAATTTAAAATCAAGTTCTAATAATATAATTCACCATTATTCAGTTTATTGTCTCGGCCAACTTTTTGTGGGCCATTTTTCTTATTATTTACGAGGTTTTTTTATTAATGTTCAAGACTTCAAGTCGACAATAGATTTGACTTATGTATCCGTTCGTTTGGTTATTTAAACGTTTAAAATATATTAAACATCTCACTGGAAAAGATTACGAAATTGAGAATATGATTTTTCTGTAACAAAACCCCGTCTCATAATAAGTGTCCACTTTGAATTTTTTGAGTCTTTCTTGTTCAAGTTTGACCGTAAATATTTTTATTTGTGTTATATAATACTTGATGAAAATTATACCAAATGAAAATACATTTAAAACCCAATCCATTCATGTATTCTTCATCAAGTATCATATAACACAAATATAAATATTTATGGTTAAAGTTTAATAAGAAAGACTAAGAAAAGTCAAAGTGGACATTTAATATGGGACGGAGGTAGTATATGGTTAAAGATGACATATTTTTGAAGCAGGAATGTAAATGAAGATGATTTTTTTTCTTCATTTCAAGACTTTTTAAATTATATGGTTTTAACTTTGTGTAGAACATTAGAAACTCAAAAGCTTTACTATAAAGGGAAAATTTCATATATATCCAAGTTAAATTTAATAATTTCATATTTATCCAAATGACAAGTTTTCAATGCATGAATACAATGCATTTAAAGCATGTGTTGAGAAAATATGAAATTATAATGTTTGTTTTAGGTATATATGAAATTCCCCCTACTAAAAATATCCGGAAGGCGATGGATATTTTTTCGCTACTTTTGTTTTTAATTATTTGTGTGTATTTAAAAAGAATTGACTACTTCCACAATGATGGTGTAATAAATAGTGAAAAATATGATGTGAAACAAAAGAAGGTTGATGATATTTTAGTTACTAGCAGTGTATCCGTGTGTTGTGGCGGTGGATGCTATGAAATAAATTTTTTCGGTGAATCAGATATTTTAATTTATTATGTTCTTTTTGAAAATAAATTTACGGATATCAAAAATTTCATATAACATATTTCAACTCTTTAATTAATGAAAATGTTTTTATTTATACAATTATGATAATAAATATTTTAGGGAGCAACGTTTTTTCGTCGTTCAAAATATCTGTTTGATTCATTAAAAAGCTAACTTTTATGGCTACGTGTGTTAAAAAAATCTGTGAAACCGACAAACCGAGCCGACCCGCCATATTCGAAATGGCAAAAAACGATAACTAGGAAATCGAATCCGAATAAACCAGAAATCGGATAAACCCTCTTTAATGTAGAAATTGTGTTTAATTTTGTTGTACAATATGTTGATCATTTGTATTTCTTATCTAAGAGTTGTGTTAATAACTGCATTAATTGTATTTAACTATTTATTAACCAGTTAATTTATGTATGTAATTGCAAAAGTCAATTGTACCATAAGCTTTATGACATGTAATGCTGGTAAATTATTGTGGTATTTAATGTTAGAAAATTATTTTTAAATTGATTGTAATTGATGCTTTATTTCGTGTATTGATGAATTTTAAGATTTAGATTATTTAGTGCCTTAAAAGACTACATTATAAGATAGTAAGATAAAAACTTATAGGTTCATGTCTCTAAAGGTGCATTTGGTATGCTGACATGAATCATAATCGGTATTGGTTTAGATATAAGGTGGGCCCCTCAGGTATGAAAGTTCTATACCTTACACTTTTGAGTGATTTGTAGTATAGACCATATTCATCTATCATTGTCATATTTGATTGCAAGATTTATCAAACAAACACCATTATTTGGAATGAAACTTATTTCATCATTCCCATAGGCATGTACCAAACGCACCCTAAGAGCCTTAGGTATGGTGGCGAGAAGCCTTGTCGAATCCGATGAGGCACTCCATTTGGGGCTGCCGAGCCTTAGCCACGACACCGTCATGCCTCACCACTAGCAATCTCGTCGGTTCCTCGATAAGAATAAGACAAAAACTTTTATTATTATTATTATTATTTTCATTTTTCAACTGTACTTTGTGTTTGATTGTGGGTACAGATGTGTGAATGAATTGAAGGTAACAATTAGCGTGGGTGCGTTTGATTTTTCTT
>LBNU01036729.1:2687-19299 GCA_014162995.1 Artemisia annua | reverse complement strand
AAAAAAAAATTAAAAAAAAAAAAAAAAAAAAAAAAAAAAAAAAAAAAAAAAAAAAAAAAAACGTTTTTATCCTGCCAATAAAACGGGTATCAAAAAAACAAAAAAGATATCAATAGTACCACCCTATTGTAATTTATTAACTACAACGGTTTCTTTGGGGATTATGCTATTAGTATCTCACTTATAGGACTAAACCGTTTTTTAATTATTTTATAATTATTTTTTATTCTGTATATTTTTTTCTTTTACTGTTTGTGACTTGTCAAAATTTATATTTTCTGTTCCGTGTTCTTTTCGGCAGTTTTATCTATTTTATTTATTGGATAAGACAATTGTTTATTGTTTTCTGCTCCGTATTGTTTTGTGTGTTATTACTTTCAACTTGTCAAACTTTATATTTTCTTTTTTGTATTTTTTATTTCGCTGTATTATAATAAAAACAAAATTATAAAAATTAAAAAATAAAATTTTAAAAGAAAGTATTTACTTGTAAATTTAAGGTACCAATAAACAAAGCCTTTCTTGGGCATAAGCCGATCTGGATACCTCGTAATCTTCAGTTGTTTTGAATCATGTATGCGTATAATTTAAGGGGAAGCAAGTTGTCACCAAGTGGGTCACTGATATTTGACCTGCACAAATCGGCAACACATAACGTGGTCCAGTTGGATTTTTATTGTTTTCATATAGCTTAGTTTATTTCGAATGCATCAACATAACATTGTTTTCTAAATTTAAAATCAAGTTCTAATAATATAATTCACCATTATTCAGTTTATTGTCTCGGCCAACTTTTTGTGGGCCATTTCTCTTATTATTTACGAGGTTTTTTTTATTAATGTTCAAGACTTCAAGTCGACAATAGATTTGACTTATGTATCCGTTCGTTTTGTTATTTAAACGTTTAAAATATATTAAACATCTCACTGGAAAAGATTACGAAATTGAGAATATGATTTTTCTGTAATAAGAGTAATTTGGAACCAATCAAATTCAAAGAACACGTCATTTTGTAGTAATCAATTTCACTCGTTGATATTAAAAACTAATGATGACTATTAAGTGACTGTTAATTAAAAAAAAAAAAAAAAAGGACTCTTGTTAAATTACTTTTAATTTTACCCCATGTAAAATGGGTGATATCTCAAAGTATTTGATAAACAGAAAGTATTAGTGTACTAAAACTAAACTCATAAGTCGTAAACACTTATCATGCAACTAAGCGCTATATATTATTAACATTTTTTTTAAGAATGCAATAATTTGCACAATCATTTTTTCTTCGATCAAATGATCGATCGACGTGGCGTTTCATTAAAGCAAAAGTCTATCCACATTTGGACTTGACATTGTTCTTAGCCAAATGGCCCACTAGGGTTTCTATAAAGTTGATTTTGATTCCGTAGATGCACATCGTAAACATTACTTAATTTGCAGGTTTATCTTATACTATATTACCTATGGTAGTAGCTAGTGACATTGACATTTGTTATTTACATTAATAGAGTTTAAAATAATAATAATTATGGTATTTTGTTAAACTAAACGTATTTTTGCGAACTTAACTGTTAACATATCTTCATTCTTATCCAAATATTATAATTCACAGATCTTACGAGTTACGAACACCTTCTTCTTGTGTTATTCTCTTGAACTATAAAGAAAATGATTTGGAAGAAACTTTCAAGAATAACCCGTTTTGTGTCATAAGTTCTTTAACTAGAAATTCTCAGATGAGTTTTGAGGGTGAAAGTTTCGTCGCAGTATTATTAGAATGAAACCATGTTTAGCACTTACCAATTTTGGTGCAAGTATCCCACTTGTTAGCTTTTTTTCAAGTAACCACAATTTTCTTATACAATACACCACATATCTCGTATAGATATCTCACACATGTCTGGAACACACAATCTATTATGGTAAACTCTCATATCACTAGTTTAAATGTTATGCCTAACTAAATGTTAGCTTTTGTATCTTTGGTACATTTAATTTAAAAATGTTACTGTATTAAACACTATTACCTATTACAATGTCATAATAAGTTTTTATTTCTAGTGTCTTTATTGTGTTAATAAGAAGGAGATGATTAGACGAGTTTTTTTATTGTACATCCTTACAAAAGGTCAATGTTTCAAATAACACAAAATAAATATTTGAGGTGGCTAAGCAACCGGTAAAAAACAATCACCAAAATAACTCAATTAAGTATTGTACATCTGAATAAAAGGCTAATCATCTCTTTCAAATAACTTGATTACATGAAACTTTAAGGATATTTTATAAAGACCCTTCAAAACTACAAGTGGTACATTTTATATATATATAACTGTTATAATTTTGTTTATATTATAAAACTGTGAAACGGAAAGTGCGAACCAAAAAATACAAAGTTTAACAAGTCAAAAGTATTAAATTTACAAAATCTCTGGAACAGAAACCGATAAAAAACTATGTCAGTACAATAAATAGAGGGTCAAACGGAATGAATGTTGTACTTATTGGTGGGCCAGGATAGATACCAATAACACAACTCAAAACTTTATCTGTTAGGGGGTGGCTGTCGACTCGGTATGAAGCATGCCGAGCGGCATGCCCATTGCCTATGGCTCGGCATCACAAAATCGGCAAGACATTCGGTATACTATACCGATGAATCATGGAGGAAATGCAATTAATAATCGAACGTTGGTACATTAAATATATCGCCGTTTGACACACTTAAAAATAATAATAATAATAATAATAATAATAAAAATCCTTTTAAATATACAATTTCAAATCTCATTTTATTCACATATTCATTTTAAAATCACTAGCTAATTCCACTACTTCCACTTCCAACTCTTTCATTCATTTAAAAAAAATGGATCCAAATAAATCAAAACGTGTTTCAAACTCATCCAAAGGTCGTGGATGGGGCTCTCGATCACAACCTGTTCGTCCGCAAGTTCAATCACAACCCATTCGTCTGCAAGTTCAATCGTCCTACTATCCCCAACCTCCACCTCAACCCTACTATCCCCAACCTCCACCGGTGAATCCACCATCACATCAACGCCAATATTATCACAAACCTCCACCGATGAATCCAAGCAAATATAATATAGCAATGACAAGTGAGTTCGACCAGTTCAATGACTTCCGTGACGGTACAACCAACTGTGGGTCAAGCAAATTCGTCTACTTCCGACAAACGAAGAAAGTCGTCGTAATCGGGCAACTACGAGTCAGGAAGCAATGAGAATGTTGAGGCTATTATTCCGGATCTGAATGACGACACAACTCCTACACGTAAAAGGAAAGGCAAAAAGACCGAAAGCGATTCGTCAACAAAGAATAGTGTTGTTTTGAGCTTCGACACCTATACAATAAAGAAAACACAACTATTGGAGACGGTGGTGGAGAAAAAATGGCAAAGGATGAGTTGGCCGAAAAGTTGATGGCGGCACAACTCCGTAGTGTTGAAGAAAAGGCTTTTTTCCGGGCGATGAAGTTCTACAACGAACCGCACGATCACATAGCTGATCCGGATATGCGAGAGATCACTCTTGCAAAAAAATGTGAGTTTGCGGCGAAATATGGATGGCCTTAAAATTTTTATATATAATTATGTTTTTTTTTCTTCTTAAGTATTATGTAATTTTCTTTTAATTATTAATGAAATTTAATGTTTTTATTAAATTGTTTGATATAATTATGAATAAAAAAAATATAAAATAAAATTAGTTTTTATTTGAATCATGGTTGCAACTAAAAAGTATGATGAGGTATGGTTGAATCATGGAATGTGGTGGCTTGATATGATTGGTTAATGACGAATCATGGGGGATACATCGAATCATGACTGTCACCCCCTTACTTATGTTTTCTGCAAGTAATGAGTAAACAACTAAATATATAAGTCGAGGGCACTAGTTTGTAAAATTAAGCAGTACTCCGATTGTTCTATACCTACTTGCTTGTTCTATAAAATGACACATCTTCACCATAAAGCCACACATTCACTTATTATTACTCATACCTTACCACTCACGAAACAAGAACAACAATGTTCATCAACATCTTATTCTGTCTAGCAGTACTCTTCCCAATCCTACGTATAAAAAAAGAACTACACATCATACTCAAGAACCTGTTCCAACACAACAAGCTTGAACTCCATCAACACGAATCAGAGATATTTATGTTGGATCTTCCTATAATACGTTTCGAAGATTTGCAAGAACGAAGACATAGAGAAGTTGAAGAAATGTGTTTCATATGTTCGGTTAATTACGAAAGGGACGACGTTGTGTCTCAGCTTAGCCGATGTGGTCATGTGTTTCATACTGAATGTGTTGGAAAGTTGATTCATAGGAAACAACATGATTGTCCCTTTTGTCGGTCGTCTTTCTTCTCTGGTTGTCCGTCTGTTCCTTGTAAAAATTTCTAGCTAGCTAGGATTTAGTATTAACCATCATTAGTTTTGTTAGAAAATGTATTTACTAGACTGTTAATATTATTCTATTTATATTTAAAAGATGATTCTACATGTTTAAAGCTGATTAGTTGTCTTTAAAGCTTTATGTTCCAGCCAAGTTTCACCAAAACCGTAAAAGTTGCACATAAGACCATAGGTTGACCTCCACAAAAGACGCATCCTCCCCATTACCCCACCCAGCCTAACGTGTCTTAGGCTCAGAAAATGGAGAACTTAGTCGTAAATAAGACCGAGTCGTGTGAGTATATGTGTGGATGTGGATGTTTTATTTAATTAATTTTTGTGGGGTATATTTTGATAGTGTCTTCTTTCTCTCCATTACACTAAGTTGGTCAGAAAGAAAGCTTATGCGGCAGTTGTGTACTCCGTCCTGTTATGGTCACGGTGACAATCAAATTCTTGTTTACCACGTCATATATGCTCATTTTTAGGCAGTGGTTAAAATTAGAAAGCTAGAAATAGGCTAGACAATAAATTAGGGGATCAGAGAGTTGTATAGATTACAAAAACAGTTCATCCATTTACAAAAAGCCTTTTTATCCTACTAGAAATCCGACGTAGTGACGAGATCAGCTTGATATATATCCTTATGAATTAAGCTTTTTTTAGGCCGGCTTGATAAGAAAAAGGACTTTATTCTTATAGTTTCGAAGAGGCCAAATGGTGGTATTAAACCTTGGATTCACCTGCACACCATGTCGTATATGCATGTTTTGATATAGCAAATTATCCACTGCATAGTTTGTGGACGTTCTTGTAAAGGGAATTAAAAAACCAACATATGTAATCCCTCAACAATGGTAATAAGTTTTTATGTACGTTGCCTGTGCGATGAAGTAACAACGGTAAAAAGTTTGTTGACGTTCGTATATATGTTTTGATACAGTCGTGAGTGTGTTGAAATAACAATGGTAAAATGTTAGAACTTGTTTAAATACGATATTAAATAATACTATGCTATATATCGAAGGTATAGACAAGGGTTGCTGTATCAACATAAACAAGGGTATGTGATCTCGATAATTAAAAGGGAAAAAAGGTTCACTACCTAGGAGGTTATTTGCATACTTTCACTTTTGATTCAATTCGCAAATTTTTTTTTTTTTTTTTTTTTTTGAACGGCATTGAGATTAAAGTAGCAAGGAGCTAAACAAATTACAATGAAAAAGATAGGGCATTACAAGGATTACATAGCTAATCTATCCAACTAATTAAGATTAAACTTCTTATATCTATTAAAAATCCAAGTAAAAGTAAAGTGCTTGACTTCATTAAGGATGAGATCCTTATTTGGACGTTTCACCGAAAACAATGAGTCATTCCGAAAACGCCAAAGAATCCAAAGGGTAGAATGGGCCACAGCATCAAACGCCTTGGATATATTGGCGGGAAGGTTTACCCGATTTGCTAACAAGAACACATCGTTGAGATTATGAATATTTATATTTTGGATCTTCCACAATTTGAGGATGTCGATCCAAATGTTTTTTGCGATAAAACAATTCACAAAAAGATGCTCTTCAGTCTCTAGGTCTTCGTCACAAATTGGGCAACGAACCGAATCCAACTCAAATACCTTTAAGGTCCAAGTTAACTCTCGTTGGCAATCTTCAATTTTCAATTCTCCATGATGAAATATTGACTTTGATTAGAATAAGATTATTCCACCTTGTTGGAGTTTGATCTAATGGGACATTCGAGTTAGTAATAACGGATATCATACTTTTGACATTAAAAATTCTTGAAGAATCCAAGAGACAGTAATAACGGATCTCATACTCAATCCGCACACATAAACTCATTATATAAGCAGTTGTGCATCTATTATATGTTAATTCTCAAACTTGTACGCTGAAATGAACAAATAAAAAAAATCAAAGTGTGTCGATCGACTCCTATTCATTATGAATTATTAAAAAACTTATAATACATGTAAAGTCCTCCTATAGGGAATATTAATTAAACAACGGCTTAATATGAAGTATCGTTTATTCATGGCTATAATTAATAAATCAATCGCTTCGGTTTACACGGAATATATGTCTAAACAGACTCATGGTCAACTTTATGAAAAGTTCGCAAGAAAATGACTAATCGAGTCTATCTAAATCTAGAAGCGTGCTTCTACATAATTCGACCAAAGGCAAAATACATTACAAAAATAGGTTGAAACATCAATAGACGACGATGATGATGATGATTGATGACGTATGAAAAGGCAAACGTAAAGAGCTTCTAGAATATAAAAGTTATGTAGGCCAATAGTGAGAAACTTAGCAAAAACAATTCAAAGGCGTGTTTCCAGAAAGAAATTCATACAGCATAATACGAGTAATTGTCAAACGTCGGTGTTGACGTATGTGCCCTCCGGACCCAATCCGCACGTAAATGTAGAGCTGAAACTAACCGGACGAAACGGAGCAAAGACGGAAGGCTCGAACGATATCCGGAAGCGTCGTCGTAAAGGAAAGACCAGACATTCTCCGGAAGGCTGGACAGTGACGATGCGTAATTCATACCGGACGAGGTTGGACCTCCAGATGTGTAATACTCGGACAATCAACCGACTAAGTGAGCTAAGTGAACTAAGTGAACTAAGTGAACTAAGTGAACACAAGTACAACAAAGTACAACAAAGTACATATTAGTTGAGTTGCTTCCACTAAACCAACAAATGTGCACTACGAGATAAGAAATTTGTAGTATTTTCTTAAAATGTAACAGGACTACTGAAACAGATACGGAGCCAATAAAGGGCCAGTGGGTGGCTGGTCCCCTCAATTAGCCCAACTTGTTTGTAATTTATCAGCCCATAACCCAAAGAGTTTGTCCCTTTAATTAAAATTGAGGCAATAATTTGGGACCATTATCGGTCCATAAAAAATCTCAACTGGAAAGCAGACAAAATGACAAATACTTTGAACTTTGAAGCTCGATATTAACATACTTTTCCTAGGGAAAAACTCAAAACATAATATACTATAATGTTAAACACAAGGTTAAACAAGTAACGTATATAACAGTACAAAGAGCGTATTGTGATACCAGATTATTAAGTATGTTTTCTTGGTATAAATACTCTTATGAGTGCATTTTTTTCAAACTATACGAGTACCCGTGCTTAGCAACGGGTTTCTAGTTTCAACAAAATTTCGTCGACGAACAATTGTTTTTGGCAAATTGTATTTTTAGCGCTAGAGAATCTTATTTTAATACTGTTTTTAGATAGCATGGTTACATTGGGTTCCAATAATGTCGATCTGTGTGAGAGTCTTTTCCGATAGTATTATTTTAAGATTGTACTAATAAAAAATTAACAATTGTAATTAAAAGCCGAGTATCCGCGTCTAGCTGCACGGTGTGTACCTCATAAAAAAGTTCGGTTACACCATTCTGCTTTCGTCAAAAAAAAAATTTACCCTAATAACTAACTTGAAGTTGTTAACATTCCTTAAAAAGGAAGTTAGACCCGTCAAAGTATATATTTAAAAAGAGTTTCTCGAAACGGTACAATCTACTTTGACCAGTCCTCTTCGAGACACGTTTACATCACTGGTTAGACCAGCTTGAAATTATTACCCGGCCAGGACTAGTCTTTTCGATTCACGACTTTTCATGTTTCGTCAATTCATGAGTCAAATTCTGAGTCATAGGCAATTCACGGTTTCTACTTGATTTTGTAAAAACCGCGAAAGACTCTTAGCCATTTGCTCCCCCTCAATATGTGCCCATTGATTGAATCAATTTTGAAAAGCTTTGGCACATACGGGTGAGCTTGCAAAAGAGATCATTTATTCATCATTTTAAATCACTTGTTCCCCTTCAGTATGTGCTTTGATCATAATCCAGAAACTTTAAAAATTTTAGCACATACGGGAGCGATCTTTTGAGTCCAAAACATTCTTTATACGTCCAAAAACATCACATTTAATCACTTGCTCCCCCTTAATATGTGCTTTGATTAAAATCCAAAATCTTTAACATTTTAGCACATAAGGGAGCGTTCTCGATAGTCCACAAACATTCTTTAAAGTTCCAAAATATCACTTTTAAATCAGTTTTCATATTTAAATCACATTCTCTCCCCCGATCATAAAATTTCAAATCTTTTGAGATTTTGTGATCCCAATTGATTTAAATGATTTTCGAAAAAGCTTTGGAGAGACATGTGGCAAAATTTTAAACGTTTACTGATTTTGAGACACTTTTTGAGTTTTCACTGTGGCTGGTGCACAAAGTTTTTAAAGGTGCAGAAATTTTGAGCACATACGCTCCCCCTCAATTAATGACCCGTTTTTCCATTTTAACGTTTAGTAGCCATTAATGTGAGTGGTAACGTATACGAGAAAATTTAAGACCAATGGCCACCTTGTACACCACAAAATCTCTTTTGAAGAATTTTTAGAAGAAAGAGATTTTGGGAAAAGAAGACTTCTCTTCTTTTACTAGAAAGGCTGCACTGAAGCGTACAACTTTTCGGATAATCCGCACACAGTGAAAACATGATAACGTGTTTTTACACGGATTTTGAAAACCGGGTTGCTATCTGAAGTAATAGCAAACCATAATTTAAGCAAACATATATTTTTGGTATTTTTGAGTTTTTCAGATTTTTATGGTTTTTATAGGTTTTATATTTTTGTATTTTTCTTTTCTGGGTTTTATATAATATATAAAAGGATATGTGAAGTGAATCAGTTACTCCTCATTATCTTCCTGAAGACTTTTGAGTGACTCAGGAGTGATGCTCTTCATTCCAAGACGTGGGAGAATGAATTGAAACCGTTCTCTAGGAAGTGCCTTTGTGAAGATATCAGCCAGCTGAAATTCCGTCCTTACAAAGTAGAGTTCCACAATTCCTTTTTCCACTTGTTCTCTGATGAAATGATGTCGAATATCAATGTGCTTTGATCTTGAATGCTGGACGTTGTTGCAGCAAAGAGCAATGGCACTCTTGTTATCACAGTACATCGGAACTTTGTTGTAGTTAAAGCCATAGTCGGATAATTGAGACCTCATCCAAAGAATTTGAGCACAGCATGATGACATGGCAATATATTCAGCTTCTGTAGAGGAGATTGATGTACTCATTTGCTTCTTTGATGACCAACTAACCAGCTTATCTCCTAGAAACTGAGCACCGCCAGAAGTACTTCGTCGAGTATCTTGACAACCCGCATGATCAGCATCAGAGTAGGCTGTGAGAGCCATTGCAGTGTCTTTAGGATACCAAAGGCCCATGTGAATTGTTCCTTGAAGGTACCTGAAGACTCTTTTGACTGCTTCTAAGTGCTTCTTAGTAGGTTTGGATTGATAACGAGCACACATGCAGACAGCAAATAAGAGATCAGGTCTGCTGGCTGTGAGATACATCAATGATCCGATCATGCTTCGGTATTTGGTTTGGTCGACAAGTGCTCCTTCAATATCCTCATCCAGCTTAGTTCTCTCAACCATTGGAGTATCAACAGATTCACATGATTCGAATCCAAATTTCTTTAGTATTTCAATGGCATACTTGGATTGATTGATGAAGATACCATGTGGGTTTTGAGAAATCTGAAGCCCCAAGAAGAACGACATTTGCCCCATCATGGACATTTGGAATTCTGTACTCATTTCTTGTGCGAACCTATCACATTCTAGTGGATCGGCTGAAGCGAAGATAATATCATCCACATAGATTTGAACATGGAGACGATGCTCTCCCAACTTTCTTGTGAACAAGGTGAGATCGACAACCCCTTTGGTGAATTGGTTGGCTAGAAGAAATTTGGACAGTGTATCATACCATGCTCTGGGTGCTTGTTTAAGACCATATAGTGCCTTCTTCAAGTGATAGACATGATTAGGGCGTTCAGGATCAACAAACCCCTCTGGTTGACTTACATAAACTACTTCCTTTAAGTGTCCATTGAGAAAGGCAGTCTTCACATCCATTTGGTATACAACCATGTTCTGACTGGCTGCATTGGCAAGGAAGATTCTGATGGCTTCAATTCTGGAAACTGGTGCGAATAATTCCTCAAAGTCGATGCCTTCTTCTTGTCTGAACCCTTTGGCCACAAGTCGAGCTTTGTTCTTTAACACTTCACCATATTCATCAAGCTTCACTTTGAAGATCCATTTGAGGGCTATAATCATTGCACAGTCTGGAGGGGGCACTAATTCCCAAACATCTAGTCTGTCAAATTCATGGATTTCATCTTGCATCGCAGTAAACCAGGATGTTTTAGTCAATGCTTCTTTATAATTCTTTGGTTCGACTTTGGGCAGCACGTTGCTAACAAAGCACCATAAGGCATCTGTGGCAAGTTGTCGTCGTGTAGATACTGGCCTAGATGGGTTACCAATGATGTTGTCAATCGGGTGATCATTTGTCCATTTCGTGATATGCTCATGAAGTTGATGATTGGGAATTGAAGTAGCAGTGTTGGAATCATCTGAGGAGTTTGCCAAAGTAGATGGTTCAGGAGCAAATATGTTGACAAAAGGTTCATCAGGTGGTTGAGTAAAAGGATTCACTTCAAAGGAGTTATCAGAAGCTTCTTCTTGAGGAATTGAGGAGAGTTGATCTGTCTGATTGGTATGACTAGATGATGGAGCATTCTGACTAATAGGGATGGAGATGGAAGGCTCGTATGTGGGTTGAGGTTCATCATTAGCAGCAGCATCAGAATCTATGACTTGTTGCTCAGGTTCGACTCTCTGTTGAGGCTCAAAGTACTCATCATACATTGAAACAAACAATTTCTTCAAGTCCTCACAAGTGGGTGGCATAGAAGGAGCATCTGTGGTGGAGGAGTTTACAAGTCCTGAACTAATGGGTCCAGGAGTCCAAAGATTAGATGCGGGTCCTGAACTGGAGTATTCAGGAACCGATTGCTCAGTCAGCTCATCAAATGTGACATGGATGGTTTCCATGATTTGTCGGGACCTTTTGTTGTAGATTCGATAACCCTTTTTGTTTGGTGCATACCCAACAAAAATTCCAATATCAGCTTTTGCCTTTAGCTTTCCCAAGTCTTCGCTATCATTGTTTGGGTAACATAATGCACCAAACACACGAAGGAAAGAGAGGTTGGGTTTTCTTTTATGCACTAGCTCATAAGGAGTTTTGCAGTGAAGAGGATGTATTAAAGATCTGTTCTGAGTGTAACAAGCAGTTGCGATTGCCTCTCCCCAGAGAAACATAGGAGCTTTGGAAAAGATCAACATAGTACGTGCTACCTCTACAAGTGTATGGTTTCGTCTTTCAACGACTCCATTCTGCTGAGGGGTTCGAGGTATACTCCTTTGATGACTAATTCCCACATCTTCATAAAACTGAGTAAGTTGTTGATTGACAAACTCCGTTCCATTATCTGTGCGGACGAATCTNCTTAGCCTCTTTTGATCTAACAAACCATCGAATATATCAAGTAGCATGTCTCATATCTCACAAAAACAATGATAAACACTGTAAAAAATAGCATTCTTGGCAACAACTGAGCATCACAGCCGATTTGAACCGCCAAAATCACCACTATTTATCGAAAGCAACTTAGCACACAACCATCAATTCTCAAAGAATCTGCACAGCCATCAGATCTCGAAAACCCAAAAATCAGTACAAAAGAAGGAAAACAAATAAATAAATAATAAATAAAAAACAGATCTATAGATTCAAACATCATATCCGACTGGGAAAATGATTTGGGGACCTAAATGTGTGCTTAATTTTATGCCTATAGAGATGTGGAAGTGTTTTATTGGTTTGTGGCGAATGGGTCCATCTACTGTGACCAATAGAATGATGTCATATAAGATTATGCATATAATTAGACACACGAATTAGGCATGTCAATCAATATTCATCCGACTGGATATCAAGCACGAACCACCGAAACAAAAACCATAGAAACAAAGACAACCAGCCAAACCAACCTAAATAAAACACACCAGCCAAAACTACTAATACCGTCAATAATACAAGTGGCAGTGGCGGCGGCAAATTCAGATGAGGGTGGTGGCGGCGAACTTAGTGTCGGAGAGAATTTGTGTTTTAGAGTGAGATGTGTTTTTGTTAACTTTGTGAAAATTTTAATCAAATTTACTACAAATAAGTTTCAATCAACTTTATTTCAAACAAATGAAACGTAATTTTAATTTTAAAGTCAGCTTTCTATGTATAAAATTAAGTTTTCACTTTTCAAGATTAGTTTGTTTTTCCGTTATAGATAGTTAAGATGTTACACAAATGCGTCGTACTTGAAATGGGTGTTTCCTATATTTGTTTACTTATATTTGGTCTAGTCCTTGTCTTCAAACTTCATACATCATATATTCACGCAACATTTTTTTTCTTGAATCAGTTTTTAGAACTTATATAGTACGTATGATTTTAACAGAGATAAAAATTGCAATATAAGATCTTGAAAATAAAGGTACACTTGATGAGTAGGATCCTTGGATGATTGAAAACAAAAGTCAGCAAGGAGACTTCTAAAATGACAATTTTGCCAATCATGAAGAGGTCGGTTTCTATAGATCAATAATACAAAACGTAATCGTTTTTACTTCTCTATAAACTTTCCTTATAAACGCTGTTCAATGTTTTTTTCTTTTGTCAACTTATAATAATTTTGGATCTAATTATTATTATTTTTTTAATAACTATTTTACAAATCAGTGAAACAGACTAATTATTGGCGTTCTTTCTCATGAAAAGTCGTCTTCAAATCTCGTGGGTTTGTATATCTTAAGATAACTTGACTAAGTACGAAAACGAGCATGTAGTTAGATCGCCTACATCAAAGTAAGAAAGATACCCTTTTTCGGTTTGCATGTTTAACCCTTATCCAAGAGTCTCGATGACATTAATATATTACTGTTAATTAGTATTATAAACAACAAACAGCTGACCTATCTTATACTTAAAAAGCCATATAATCACTTGTCTCTTTGTTGTGAAGAGAGGATTGAGATAACAAGTGGAGGTTAAAAGGGTATGGAGACAAGGAGATGCCTTTATGGAGAAAACCACGAGTGGTTTACCATGTGGCTGAAAGACCGTTGGCTATGTTTAGATAACTTTATCCATGTTAGCAACTTTGCATGATTGTTTTATCCCATTTTGTGCGATTTTCAATTTTTCGGGAGATGATTTGCACACTCAAGAAAATGATTGGGACACTCCAAATTATTGTGTATGGACATTTATACCTTCACATTTACCCTTACACTTTTACCTATGTGAGGTTATAAATGTCCAAACACAACTAATTAGAGTGTTCCAATCATTTAGTGGAGTGTGCAAATCATCTCTCTTTTCAATTTGTCATCAACGTGGCTTTGTTTATTTGATTTGGTTTTTTTATTTTTTTTATTTTTTATTTTGAACGGCAGGAAATAACACGCATATTTTATGAATGATAGTGATACATGGATGTTACATCTAGTGTTATTGAAGCCATTTTCAACCAATCTTCAAACATTTTGAAAATTGGAGTTTCAAAAATTATGATCTTCCAACATTTTGAAAATTGGAGTTTCAAGAATTATGATCTTCAAACATTTTGAAAATTGGAGTTTCAAAAATCGTCTTCAAAACTCACTCCAACCGCTTCAAATTAAAATAAATAAATAAATAAATACATAAAAAAAAATTGTTGTATTAATTAAAATACTTCTTATTTGGAGTATCGCTATTCACTTTTCAAATCATTAAATATTGCAAGTATACAATTAAAGTGGTGTAGATAGACTAGACGCATACGTGTGCAAAGCGACGATGTACAACAACAAATGAATATACTTGCAAAATCATGATTATGGTTACGGGTTCAATTTGTAGTCATTGTGAGAAAAAAATGTAAGAGTTAGAAAAAAGAAATAATAAAAGTTTAAGTATTAAACAATATTTAAAATATTAATTTAGTGGTAGATTTTATTACAATTTTTAATCAATAATATAATAATCCACTAACAATACTCAATTTTAAGTTATTTTAAGTTTAAAGAATGAAAATACATTCTTTATAACTAGCATAGTTAATGATTTGATGAAATAAAATAATTTAATATGAAAATATCTTTATAACTTGTAAAGATAGTGATTGGATGAATGAATAATTTAATATAAAAATATTTTGAAGTTTCGGATTTTATTACTCCCCCGTCTCATAATAAGTGTCCACTTTGAATTTTTTGAGTCTTTCTTGTTCAAGTTTGACCGTAAATATTTTTATTTGTGTTATATAATACTTGATGAAAATTATACCAAATGAAAATACATTTAAAACCCAATCCATTCATGTATTCTTCATCAAGTATCATATAACACAAATATAAATATTTATGGTTAAAGTTTAATAAGAAAGACTAAGAAAAGTTAAAGTGGACATTTAATATGGGACGGAGGTAGTATATGGTTAAAGATGACATATTTTTGAAGCAGGAATGTAAATGAAGATGATTTTTTTTCTTCATTTCAAGACTTTTTAAATTATATGGTTTTAACTTTGTATAGAACATTAGAAACTCAAAAGCTTTACTATAAAGGGAAAATTTCATATATATCCAAGTTAAATTTAATAATTTCATATTTATCCAAATGACAAGTTTTCAATGCATGAATACAATGCATTTAAAGCATGTGTTGAGAAAATATGAAATTATAATGTTTGTTTTAGGTATATATGAAATTCCCCCTACTAAAAATATCCGGAGGCGATAGGATATTTTTTCGCTACTTTTGTTTTTAATTATTTGTGTGTATTTAAAAAGAATTGACTACTTCCACAATGATGGTGTAATAAATAGTGAAAAATATGATGTGAAACAAAAGAAGGTTGATGATATTTTAGTTACTAGCAGTGTATCCGTGTGTTGTGGCGGTGGATGCTATGAAATAAATTTTTTCGGTGAATCAGGTATTTTAATTTATTATGTTCTTTTTGAAAATAAATTTACGGATATCAAAAATTTCATATAACATATTTCAACTCTTTAATTAATGAAAATGTTTTTATTTATACAATTATGATAATAAATATTTTAGGGAGCAACGTTTTTTCGTCGTTCAAAATATCTGTTTGATTCATTTAAAAGCTAACTTTTATGGCTACGTGTGTTAAAAAAATCTGTGAAACCGACAAACCGAGCCGACCCGCCATATTCGAAACGGCAAAAAACGATAACTAGGAAATCGAATCCGAATAAACCAGAAATCGGATAAACCCTCTTTAATATAGAAATTATGTTTAATTTGTATTTCTTATCTAAGAGTTGTGTTAATAACTGCATTAATTGTATTTAACTATTTATTAACCAGTTAATTTACGTATGTAATTGCAAAAGTCAATTGTACCATAAGCTTTATGACATGTAATGCTGGTAAATTATTGTGGTATTTAATGTTAGAAAATTATTTTTAAATTGATTGTACTTGATGCTTTATTTCGTGTATTGATGAATTTTAAGATTTAGATTATTTAATGCCTTAAAAGACTACATTATAAGATAGTAAGATAAAAACTTATAGGTTCATGTCTCTAAAGGTGCATTTGGTATGCTGACATGAATCATAATCGGTATTGGTTTAGATATAAGGTGGGCCCCTCAGGTATGAAAGTTCTATACCTTACACTTTTGAGTGATTTGTAGTATAGACCATATTCATCTATCATTGTCATATTTGATTGCAAGATTTATCAAACAAACACCATTATTTGGAATGAAACTTATTTCATCATTCCCATAGGCATGTACCAAACGCACCCTAAGAGCCTTAGGTATGGTGGCGAGAAGCCTTGTCGAATCCGATGAGGCACTCCATTTGGGGCTGCCGAGCCTTAGCCACGACACCGTCATGCCTCACCACTAGCAATCTCGTCGGTTCCTCGATAAGAATAAGACAAAAACTTTTATTATTATTATTATTATTTTCATTTTTCAACTGTACTTTGTGTTTGATTGTGGGTACAGATGTGTGAATGAATTGAAGGTAACAATTAGCGTGGGTGCGTTTGATTTTTCTTATTAATTGATTTTTTTTAAAAAAAAAGAATTAATTTAATTGAAGGTATCAATTAGGTTTTGTGGGCTGGAAGTGGGCTAACTAGTTTAACTTTTCTTATTTAAAAAAAA
>LBNU01036727.1:46644-64962 GCA_014162995.1 Artemisia annua | reverse complement strand
TTTTATTTTCTTATAAACTTACATTTTTAAGTTTGACAAAACATTTTCACAAAAGTATTTTTGTGTTTTTAAAGAAATGTTTTATTAAGAAAATATATTTAAATTCAAATGTGTAACAGCTATTTTTCCCCCCAAAATAGCTAAAACTACACCAGATAAGTTTTCACCACGTCAGGACAAAAAGGGAGCATTTTTGTCTGGACGGCCCCTTAAAGGGGTCGGCGGTCCCTTAGTGATAAAGGACCGTCGCCTATTTACGGGACCGCCAGGCCAGTCCTGTCGCCTATAAATACTGAACTGTTACACTTCAGAAAACAAGGTTTTTCACACACAAAACTTTATGTTTTTATTTTCCCCTTGAGTCTTTGATCACTATAACATGTCGGTATATGTTTATAAGTGATTTCCTCTTCCGTCAAGTGCAAGAGAAGAACTCTCGACATCAATGAAGTCTCAAGATGTTATAGGTGTCCATACACAAACGTAACAAGTGTTACGGTGATAGGTTCTGTAAATAATGTCATTATTATCCGGCTTGTGTGTGAGTCGAGGAGGGGATATTTGTGTGAACTTGGATGGTGATGTAGATCCAAGAAGTGTTGTAACTAGATTAGTTCATGTATTGGTATGAAGAGAATAATGTCCTAGTGTGTAGGATAGGATTTGATCTAGTTATTATGTAAAGACTTAGATCGGGTGATGATCCAAGTGAGTCATGTGTGTAGCCTTGGTTCGGGTGAAGAACCAAGTATGTCTAGTGTGTGAAGGCTTGGTTTGGGTGAAGAACCAAGTGTATCAAATATGTGAAGACTTGGATCGGGTGAAGATTCAAGATGGACAAGAGTGCTTGTTCGTGTGGCCATGTGGGCCTTGGAGTAGATTGGTTCTTGCTACGATTAGAACTCGACATTATGCTTAGTGTCGTTAAGCCTTGTGTAAGCATGTGTACGGATTGCTCCGCCTGAAGGCGTGTGTTGATATAGTGATTGATAACTCTCAAGTGTGGTACTCGGGGAGTGGAGTAGGACGAAGAGTGAGCTTCGTGCTGAACCACTATAAATCGCCGCGTATCCTTGGTTGTGTTCTTTCCTTACTCTTTACTTTACTTGTTTGTTTATGCATGTTACTAGTTAAATTGATATCACATAACAAGTAGAATTCAACAAGTTTGCAAAAGAATATAAACCGGACCTAAAAATGGCGAAACGTTTTAAAACTAAAATGAAACGGTGAAACTATTCAACCCCCCCTTCTAGTTTCTACAATTTTCCATTAAAACTTGAAATGAAAAATTACAAAATACTGGAAATAAAATGTACACATTCTAAAAATCTACTAATCTAAAAGGATTACAACATGTTTATTCATAAAGTAAAATAAAGTAGTACAAAAGGATTACAAGGTTTATTCAAATTACTTCCTAACTCAACTAATACATTTTCTTTATACCCTTCCCTTTTGAACAAACTTTGGGCATTTTTGGTTCCCATGGTTTTATACCCTTGTCTTCACAAGTCTTAGCATTGGGCAGGCCTAGCACCTGAACCCTCTCATCAAAAAGCTCTTTGGCAGTCTTTTTTGGAGTTTTAACCTTCCTAGCATCTTCCTTTTTTGTGCCTGATCTAGAATATCCCTTTGGAAAATAGTCTGCCCATGTATTTGGAGGACCTTCAGAACTGCTTGATATGTGAAATGAACTTGAGTCACTTGAGTCACTGCTGTCAATGTTAATGATTTCTGCAAAAAAATAAAAAAAATATATTAAAATTAAAAAAATATATAGTGTAAATGAAATAAAAGATAATGTTGCAATTCAGGGTGTGTTTGAAACAACCTTTGTTCTTGGAACTCATTGTTTCAGTAGGTAGAATGGGGTTGTGGGAGCTTAGTTGGTGTGTTTGGTTTTTATAGAGAAAAATGTATGCTTGGTTAGTGTTTCAAAACTGCAAAAGTAGTCAATTGACAGTGAAGAAAAAAATAGTGTTTCTTACCCATCTTGCAGGCATGAAATTGTGCCGTCATGTGTGACAACCGTGATTTTTACAGGTTAGTTTGACTAATAGTCTCTAGTTGTTTAACTTTGCTTGGTGTGAATTAAGTGTTTTATGTGGTATATGTGTGAGATATATATGGTATAGTTATGATAAGTAGGAATGTGGCACTAAATCCCTTTGCGTGTAAGGTTATTGAGATGATTTGAGTGGTGTTGAGTTTTGATAAATTCATTTTGAACACCTTTGTGGTGTAGAAGTGAATTGTGTAGTTTTGGTGTTTTGCGGTTTTGTGTAACGAGTCTTCGTTCAAGTATTTGAGCGTTGGTATGTTACGAGAAGTTTGTTTTCATGAGATATGTTTATAGAGTGTGTGAGATTCTATTTTTGGAAAGTTTGTTTTGAAAATGATTATTTTCCGGGTTGTCTTAAAATAAAGGTTTATCGCGAAAGACGTTAGGTTTCGTTATGGGAATACATAAAATATGAAAAGTATGAGGTTTTGAGTGTAATAAATAAATTTAATAAAAAAAAAATAAAAATATATATAATAGGGGTGTTCGGCCGAATGGGTTAAAACAAGGAAAAGGGAAGACGAATTTGAGCCCAATTACAATTCTAACTTAAGGTAATTATCCACTAATAATATAAATACAAAATAAAAACTCCCAAACCTATTTTTCCTGCATATTTGGTCGATACCCAAGAGAAGAGAAAAAGAAAAATTAAGGTTTTGCTTTTGAAGCCAAAAATCAAGCGTAAGGTATACTTTTGATACTAGTTTTCATTCAATTAATGTTTTATTTTTATAATTCGTGTAATATAAATTATGATGGAGTTAGGGTTTATAAAGTTCTGTAATTTTATGATGTAAAACATGTTAGGATCATTAATTGATAATGGTATGAGGATTGGTTAAGAGAATTGAGCGTAAAATGCGCTAGTTTGCAAGTTAGGGATTGGACAGAATGTTAGGGCTGTAAAGATACGAGGTTAGTTAATAGATGGTAATGCGTTAGATCACGAATTTTAACTCAAATTGTAGTTCAAAGAAAGAGCTTTCCAAAAAGTCCAACAACGACTAATTTCAAGGTCAGGAAGTTAGTCTTTTGATTTTTACGAGATAAGGTGTCAAAGCTGTTAAACCGGGACAGAATTTGGGTAAAAGTTTGATGG
Organism: Artemisia annua; assembly: GCA_014162995.1. Lineage (NCBI taxonomy): Eukaryota > Viridiplantae > Streptophyta > Magnoliopsida > Asterales > Asteraceae > Artemisia > Artemisia annua. The sequence goes on along the minus strand of LBNU01036727.1, from coordinate 61,795 downwards.
TGAGTTGTGGGTGAAAAAGTGTTATTAAGGTTAACCCTTCTGGGAAAGTTAAGTTTTAGGTTATCTTAGACTCCCACGAAAAGGATTCGCGATAAAAAGTTGTAGAAGTATTTTTATAAAATCAAAACTTTTTGGTGTGCGTTCAGATCCGAATCTGGATAGTTAACATTTTTGATTTTCTTATGGGTATTTGTGTGTGTTATTAGACCATGGGCTTCTAGGATTAGCTTGTATGCTTATGAGAAACCATGGAGAATTTTTGGTGTGAGTTGTTAAGCTTGTATGGTTATTATTTTATGTGGGTGAATGTACCCCAAAATTCTGCGTTTTCTGAAATTATAAGTGCAAGGGATTTAGTGAGCATTAATGGTTGTTGGTGTTTAGTATGGAGTCTAGGAGATCCATGGTGGGTCATATGAACCTTAGACATCCATCATATGAGTATTGCATGGGTTATAGCTTTTAGCTTGGCCATGTGTAACGTGAATTTATTTGTGTTATTTAGATTTGTGATTGTGATTTGTTGGAAGCTGCAGAGTTAAGGTGAGTTCATAGTCCCATACTTTTTACTTTGTTTTAAACTTGGGATGGGAATGATGCTTGTCTTAAATGGTTTGAGTTACTGTGATTATGTGTGAATTAGAAGGCTTGGACTTATAATGTTATCGTATGAATGCTATGTGATGAATGTTATGTGATAATGCTGTGTGGTCCAATTGGGGGGGAGTATCCAATTGGAGAGTAATACTCCTACTCGTTATTATGTTGTATGGTTAAAATGGGATCCAATTAGGAGGATGCTTATCCTGTTGCTTGCGCATGCGACCTAATTGATGATATGATTTGGAGCGGTGGTCACGTTCCGGCCCGGATGTTGTGAATTTGGATCGGTGGGCACGTTCCGTCCAATGGTTGCCTCTTTGTGTGATGGTTGGTTTGTGAATGCATGTAGCTTGTATGATAACTAATATTATTTGTCCAGCTATGTTTTATAATCACAGTGAACTGGTTGCCTTGAGTGTGAATGTGTCTCTTAAACCTATGAATCTCACCAACATTATGTTGACTTTTTAAGCATCATTTTCAGGTGAGCATTCTAAGGCAAAGATTGAGGAATGCAGTTAGGCGAGACTTAGTTGCATTATGAAGGCTTTATGTTATGTTTGAATTTGACAATATTTGGATTTGTTTGTGATGAGATTATGTTTTTCTTTTGGTACTTTCATATCTATTGAAGATACCTTTGGATTTTGATTTGGTTGGTTTATCTTGGGGTATTGTTACAACACTTTGTGTTTGTACTTTGCTCTACTTATGTGCATTGTAGTATTTCTCTATTTAGACGCCATGTGTTGTGATGATATCCATGAAGTTACACCCTCGTGTTTCCGCCTTGGCGAGGTGTGACAGATTGGTATTCAGAGCCAAGGTTATAGAGAATTAGGTGGTTTAACTTAGACTATAACTTAGGGGTCCCTCATATAGTTGCATCTAGGAACTATGTGTAAGTATAGTATCTTACATGTCTATTTTCCTATTTTTATATGAGTTGTTTATTTGAGTTTTTGGAAGTCCGTTGTTTCTCGATACTTAGTTTTGTGCATGTCATTTTTAGAATGGCACCCCCTGTTCGTGGAAAGTTTCGTTGGACTCTTGTGATCCCCACTGGATGCAAGAGAATGGGATCGATGAAGCGTACTAACAGAAGGATTAGGGTTCCTGCGAAAATGTAACCATGTGTGATTAAAGAAAAGTTGACCGTGATAGAAGTGGGTAAAACTAAAGTGAAGAGGTATGAGACAAGAGTGGCCGATAAGGATGGTCACGTGGTTAAGTACCCGGGTAGGTGTCCGGAGTTTTTAGAAGAAGGAGTGGTGCTAGAGCCCCACGACCCATATGCATGGGTGGATGGTGTAGAAGAAGAGTATAGGAGGCGTAAGGAAGGTTTTGCTAGTCATCCTCAACCACAGTTTCCGAGGAATAAGAATGGGTGGATTAGCAAGGAGGATGAAGTGGATTCGGACTTGGAGTCCACTGCTAGCAACACGATGTGAGAGAGAAGAAGAGCTCGAGCCATGAGTGTCGTCATTGTTTAGTTTTGCATGTTTCTTTCTTTTGTTAACCTTAGATGTTGGATTTGTTTTGTTGGAATACGGATTCCGTTGTACTTTGGGAAGTTTTTCCCGTTTTAATAATAAGGCTTGAGCAAGTTTGATTTATTTTGTGTGTGCTATGTGATTTATTGGGATGTATTGCGTGATACTTGAATATGTGTGTTTATGATTGTGAGGTGTTATTATTGTTGGGTGTGGTAATGGAGGTAAGTAAGCATGTGAAAGGATACATCTATAATTATGGGTGGCCAACATAATTATAAATGTATCACGACACATGTGGACTTATAGCCAATGCTATGTTGAGCAATGATGACATGCTTACGTGTGGTGGAATTTAACTTGCTCTTGACTGTTTGAGTTGATTGTCCCATTTGATGGGAATATTTGGTGATGATTATGGAATTGTAAAGTTGTGAATGGTGTCTAATGGTTTTAATGTCTTGCGTGTTTAGGAAATGGCGCCTAAGAGACCAAGACGTCCCATTAATAGTTCACCAATGAGTGGATGTTTCAAGACACCGAAGAAGGCAAAGAAGCCTACTGTTGTTGGAGAAAGCCCTGTCTTTCAGCAGATCATCAATCAACAACTGGAAGCTTAATGCCAGAGATTGTGAACCATGTGAGCGCACAAATGGGTGCTCACCCCGAGGGCGCTGGAAGTGGGGGGAGCGGTAGTAATGGGTGCACTTACAAGGAGTTTGTAGCTTGTAAGCCAAAAGAATTTGATGGGAAAGGTGGTGCGATTGCACTCACCCGTTGGGTAGAGAAAATGGAGTCGGTGATGGATATAAGTGGCTGTACTGAGGGCCAAAAGGTCAAGTATGCGGCGAGCTCGTTGGTTAACAAAGCATTGACTTGGTGGAATACTCAAATCCAAGCAAGGGGTAGAGTTGCCGCGATGGGAATGACTTGGGCAGACTTCAAAGCCTTAATGGTGGAGGAGTTCTGCCCAAGCAATGAAATGTAGAAATTGGAAGAAGAGTTGTGGAATCATACTATGGTTGGAGCTAATCATGCGGGGTACACTGACAAGTTTCACGAGTTGGCTAGGATGGTTCCTCACCTGGTAACTCCTGAATCAAAGCATATTGATAGGTATATCCGTGGGTTGGTTCCACAGATTCACGTAATGGTTAGGGCTACGGAGCCGACGACGCTCCTTAGTGCCATTCATAAAGCTGGGACGTTAACCGATGAAGCGGTTAGGAGTGGGACACTCGCGAAGACAAGCGAGAAGAAGAAAGAGGAGGCTGAAACTAGTAAGCCGGCTGGTTCTGGTGTTGACAATAAGAGGATGAGAAATGGGAAGGGGTTCGTAGCAACGACTCCTGTACAGGCAACAGGTTATATGCGAGCAACTCCTACGGCTGTGGCTGGAAGTAATGAAAGGAGGGGATATGTTGGTAATGCCCCTAGGTGTGCTAAGTGTGGTTATTTTCATCCTGAGAATAACCCGTGTCGTACGTGTTTCAAGTGTGGCAAACCCGGGCACTTTGCTAGGGAATGTCGCGTGGTGATTGCTCAAGAGACACCAATCAACTCGGTTGGTGCAGGGTTTACTCGTAAAGCATGTTATGAGTGTGGTAGTACCGATCATCTCCGCAACTTGTGTCCCAAGCTTAATAGGGCGCCTGGGCAGCAGGGAAATCAGCTGGCTATTGAAGGAGGACATGGACAAGGGTTTAACAGGAATGCAGCTAAGGGGAAAGCGTTTACTATGAATGCAAGTGAGGCGCGCCAAGACCCAAACGTCGTTACTGGTACATTTTCTCTCAATGGTCATTATGCTACTACTTTATTTGATACGGGTGCGGATTATTCTTTTGCTACTACTGAGTTTGCTAGAATATTGGGTGTTGAGTTTGTTGGGAATTCTAGAAACTACTGCTGAGGAATGCTGCTGAAAGGATCCTGCGGATAGCTTTGTTGGTTTCTGCTGACAAGTGTTCCTGCGGATGAGAAGATTCTGCGGATATAATTAATCCGTAGAATGTAGACTTAGTTTATTCTAGGACAAGATATATAGAATATCTTTTATTGTTTTATTGTTATTTGATTCTTGTAAGAAGGGTTAGGGTTTCTTGTAGTATAAAAGGAATCCTTGCTAATGCATTATGTACGTTTTGAGAAGAACATTATTAGTTGATAATAAACGATCCATAGAGGATCAAAGCATTGTTAGTATTTGTGTTGTGCTTGTACTTATAATTCCGCTAAACAGTACAAGTAGTAGAGATTCTCTTTTAGAGTGTTTGTGATTACACAGACATTGTGATGAGTGTGGGATTGCGACCACGCAACAGGTTTTACCTCTCAAGGGATCTTGAGAAGCTTGCAATTCCACCAGGTAGTGTACCTGGTCGGTGTAGTATAGTGTAGTGGTAAGTACGGGGGATTGATCTTTCTCTCACAGGGAATAGTGTTCGTTAGGATAGAAAAACTACTCTAAAAGGTCTAAAGGTGAAGGAAGATTATTTTTGTATTTTTGTATTTTATGGAAAGCAAGTAAAATCTCGGGTTTTGGAGGAGTGGGCGGAATTAGTTGCTAGTCAACTAACCCAAAAACTACTATTGCAATAAAAATAAAATAACTAAACTATTGTGGTTGTGAAAACTTATATGGAGACAAATGTGTTTACTTAGATTTCCTTACTCCCTAACTATCTTTTACCGGTTAATTGGTGTATGTATTACTTGCGTGGATGACGGGTGTATTCCTTAACAATTCATGGGGTGGCGTACATATCTCCCCAATTCTATGAGCTCTTATCTCCTCCTACAACTATGCGTACACATAATCATAGGGATTGTAAACAGTGGCTCATGCGTTAAATACTACCTTAATAACCTAGTATGCCTTAGTTACATGTTTCTTAAGACGTTCAAGCATGTTACCATATAGGAGTATTGCCAGTTTTCTTAAGCCTAACATTGATGAAACATTCATCCCAACAAAGTAATAACACACCAATCAACCAATAATTAATAGTTAGGTTTCATTAGATCTAAGCAAACACAAGAAAAATCTAGCCTAGCATGTTAATTGAAAGACAAGCATAAGATATAATTAACCAACACATAGACATATTGATTAATTTAAGTGAGGACTTATCTTTAATTGAACATGAAGGTTTCAAGGGTGAAAAACCCTTGAAATTACAGCTAAAATCGTCTTTAGGGTTTTTCCCAAACTTGTACCAAAAGTTCCACCCTAATGAATGAAAAATAGAAAAGTATATATAGATTTTACATTCTGACGGCGTCAGGTTATGGGTTCTGACGCCGTCAGCTCGCCGTCATTAGGGTTCTCGGATGGCCTAGATCTACTTCTGACGCCGTCACTTGTAAATGTGCTTTGGGCCGTCACTCTTTAGCTTAACACCTGACGGCCTACTTTCTTTAACACCTGACGCCGTCAGGTGTAAACATATTGTTTTCTTCATAGGGCATCTAGTGTAATCTGATTTCACTCCTTTGTCCATGTTGGCTGACGGCGTCACCTTGTGACTTTGACGCCGTCAGGTAGGTTTTCCAGCTTCTTTTGAGACTTTGTCGTTTTCTTCACTTTTATGCTCCAAAAACGTCCAAATTAGCATGTTTTCCAGAATTCCTCTCAAAAGTACCTAAAATGACAAAAGGAACGATTTAGGGAAATATTTGATCACATTTACTCGAATTAGGGCTTAAATGACCCCCTAAAACGGGTACACTTTTCGTCTCATCACATTGCTAACGATCCAAAGGCTCAAAGATCTATCAAGGTCTAAGTTTCAACAAGTGGTATCAGAGCCTCGGGGGAGTCTCTGTGATATTTACACAACTTTCTTTTTCCAACTCTTACAATCAACACCATGCCAGGATCATCTGATGATTCAGAAGTCACTCAACCAATCAATGCTACAACACTACATCAACTCAACCTCACCAACAGCAATGCAAAATTTCCTTATCTCAAAAAGGAGGATTATGACTTGTGGGCCATGAGATGGAGAATTGGATCACTAATATTGATTTCAATATGTGGCAGGTAGTTCTTAATGGTAACAAGTTAAGGAAGACCACCAGAGATGCTGATGGTCATCTGACCTTTGTGGCCCCTACATCTGCTGAAGAAGTTTTATCAGTTCAAAGAGAGAACAAGGCTCGAACTATTCTCCTTCAAGGTATTCCAGATGAACATATAGGTGATTTCCACTACATGGACGATGCAAAGGACATCTGGATGGCTATTAAAGCAAGGTTTGGTGGCAATGAGGAATCAAAGAGGATGAAGAGATCCATGCTCAAACAACAGTTTCAGGAGTTCCAGATCTCAGAGGAAGAGGGAATCCACAAGGGGTATGACAGATTTTAGAGAATTCTGAGTCAGTTAAACCAGATGAAGGCAAAACCAGACAATGAAGACTGCAATGCCAAGTTTCTACGATCTTTACCTCCATCATGGTTGCAAGTTAGTATTGCCCTCAAAGCTAAAGGTGGGCTTGATAACCTCACCTTTGATGATCTCTACAACAAGCTCAAAAGTCTTGAGCCTGATGTTCAAACTCACACTCGTTCATCCACTGCCACTTACTCAGCTTTTGTGAGCACCACGTCCAATAAGTTGACTCTGTTGCAAGCCCATCTTCATCAGCATCATCAACCTCCTACGTCACTTCTAGACAAACATCTCACTCCCAGTCTAGTAATGTGATGGAAGACATGCTTCAATCTTTTCTTGCTGAGTATGAAGATCTGCAGCAACTTACCTATGAGGATTTTGATCAAGTTGACCCATTGGATTTGGAGGAGATGAACCTAAAGTGGCAGATGGCTATGCTCTCAGTGAGTGTCAGGAGATTTGAGAAAAAGGCTGGAAGGAAATTTTGTTTCAAGGGAAGAGATCCAGCTAGATTTGATAGAAAGAAGGTCAAGTGCTACAATTGTGGTCATTTCGGTCATTTCTCCAGAGAGTGCTAGAGTAAGAAGAATGATGATGATGTAAGGTATTCTGCCTATCAGCAGAAACAGGTTGGAGCTGGAGAAGCTAAAGCAATGATATCTCTGGATGAGCATGTGAACTGGAAGATACATGAGCCTGAAAGTGATGATGAGAAGAGTCATGATACTGAGCAGAGTGGCATGCTGGCTTGGTGTGACACACAGGATGAGCATGATCAGTTTGCCTTTATGGGCATCTCTCAGGTACATAACTGTGTTTTTGGTTGTAATGATAAATATAATGATCTTAAGGAAGCTTATGATGACATGAAACCTAAGTACAATGAATGCTTTGTAGCTCTTCAAGCTCACAAAGATGCTTTAAAAACCTTAGAGCAACAAAAATTATGGTTTCAAAAGAATCAGATTGCTTATGAAGAAAAGATAAGAGTGTTGGAAAGAGATTTAACTAATGCTTTAAATGAGTTAAAATATTCTGAAAAAGAAAAAGCTAGGGTAGATTTAGAAAAACAAGAATTACAAGAGAAGCTAGATAATGAGGTGGATAGGCATAATAAATGGCTAATTTCAGGTGGTAAGTTAGCTGAATTACTCTATAGTAGTCAATCTGTAAAATCTGAGATAGGATTAGGTTTTCAGAAGTATGTTGGTGTAGAGGCAATCAATGATATAAGGAACTCTACACCAGCAGGGTTAGCAAATTATGTAAAAGAAGGAGATTTATATGCTGTCAATGGACCTATTAGAGGAGAACACATGCCTACCACTAAAGCCTCAGACTTTGATGGATCACACCATCTCTATGGCAAAAAGTCCAATGACTTGCCAGACCCTACTTGTAACACTAATGACTTTGTCTCTTTTTTTAACTGTGACAAGTCCTCAGACCAAGGGTCTACCATTTATACCAGCTGTGATTCAAGTGAAAAGTCTGACCTTCCCAAGACCCCACCCAAGCATACACCCAAGTCTGTTAGAGTTGCTGCTGATGAACCAAGTTCTGACACAGCATCACTTGAAGACTTGACATTTAATTCTCTGCAAGACAATGTTTTTAATTTTGTGCAAAACAATTCTGATAATGTTTGTGGTTTGAATACTTCTGCTTGTTTTGGAACATCTTCTATTTTGAATAAATCTTCTAAAAAGAAGAAATGTTTTGTGTGTGGAAGTAAATTTCATTTGATTAAGGATTGTAATTTTCATGAGCAGAGAATGGGTGTGTGTGCTATACAGACAAGACCTAGACCAAAGTGGAAAAATGTTACTAATATACCCCCTTATGTTCCACAAGCAACTTCCCAAACCAGCAGATCCAATCCTGCTGATAAATCAGTTTCTGCTGATAAGTTAGTTCCTGCGGATAGACCTGTTTCTGCTGGAAGACCTTTTCCACCCAGTAGGAAAAGACAAGTTGCTAGACCATTCTATAGACCTAATAATTCTTACTTTTCGAATGGTTTTTGGCCTAGTTATTATCACCCAATGTATATGGGGTGGAGGGACACCATGGGATTCTGCTGTTAAGCCCTCAGCAGGTTGTTCTTGGAACTATATGGGACCAAATTTTCAAAACAGACCCAAGAACAATGGTGGATCTTATATATCTCCATGGCCTAACAATTATGATCCACAAGGCAGACTCAAGTCAGTGATGACTTGAGTCTCCAAAGTGTACTAATTTTTGTATATTATTTTTGTTGTTGTTGTAGGAACATCCTCTTAAAAGTAAAGCAGTAGGCATAGTGGATAGTGGTTGTTCAAGAAGCATGTCAGGGAATAAAGACATAATACATGACTTTGTGCCTATTCAACATGGTAGCTCTGTAACATTTGGTGGAGGTGAAGGTAGAATCACTGGGAAAGGAACCATCAGAACACCCAAGTTGGACTTTCAGAATGTGTACTTTGTGAAGGAACTGTAAAACTTCAATTTGTTCTCAGTCTCACAAATTTGTGACACCAAGAACAAAGTCTTCTTCTCTGAAGATGAATGTCTTGTGCTGTCTAAAGACTTTCAACTTCCAGCAGATACAAACATTCTGCTGAGAGTTCCAAGGAGCCACAACTTATACACATTCAACTTGTATGATGTCCAACCTGCAGGTGATCTAACATGTTTGGTGGCTAAAGCATCTCTAGATGAATCTACAAAGTGGCATAGAAGGATGGCTCATGTAAATTTCATGACCATCAACAAGCTTTCCAAACTTGGTCTAGTTGATGGACTTCCTTCTAAAATCTTCACCAATGAACACAACTGTGTTGCATGTAACAAAGGGAAGCAACACAAAGCCTCATACAAATCCATCAAAGCTGTGAGCACCATTTCAGAACCTCTTCAGCTGCTGCATATGGACCTTTTTGGTCCAACTCAAATCCGCAGTACTGATCACAAGTCCTTCTCATTGGTAATCACTGATGACTATAGCAGGTTTTGTTGGGTATTCTTTTTGAGAACTAAAGATGAAACTTTTCCAACTCTAAAAGAATTTATAACCCTTGTTGAAAAGCAGCTAAATAAAAAGGTTAAATGTATTAGGTGTGATAATGGGACAGAGTTTAAAAATGCCTTGTTAATTGAACTTTGTGGGTCTAAAGGGATAAAAAGGGACTATAGCAATCCAAGAACCCCAAAACAAAATGGGGTTGCTGAGAGAAAGAATAGAACCATGATAGAGGCAGCAAGAACTATGCTTGCAGACTCTAAATTACCCACTATGTTCTGGACTGAAGCAGTAACCACTGCTTGTTATGTTATGAATAGGGTATCAATCACTAGACCTCATAACAAGACACCTTATGAACTTCTCACTGGTAAAGTTCCTAGTATTACACACTTTAGACTTTTTGGTTATCATGTGACCATTTTGAGCACTAGTGATCAATTAGGCAAATTTGATAAGAAAGCAGATGAGGGATATATTGTGGGTTATTCAGCTCATAGTAAGGCCTATAGGGTGTATAATATGACTGCTAGAAGGATTGAGGAAACTCTTAACCTGAGGTACCTAGAAGAAAAGCCTAATGGTCAGGGTCAGGGTCATGCCTGGTACTTTGACCTAGATTATTTGACTGATTCTTTGGGTTATACTAGATATGTTTCTACAGAAAATACAGCTTGAGACCAATAAGAAGAGGAAGTTTGTGGTTGAATCAGAGGATGAACTGGAGGTTCCTACAAAAAATACAGCAAAGGAATCTGTGTCTCTTGATTCTCTTCATATGTTGGCTGCAGCTACTGAAGTTAACCTCACTCCCTCTCCACCACTTATAGCTGCTGACATTCCAAAGAACAAGAGTCCCATCAAGTTTCAGAGTGAGCAGTTCTTTAGTAAGAGTGGGGGTGAAACTTCTGCACCAATTGTTGATTCTGCTGATACACCATCTGCTGCTGATGTTGGGCAATCCATGGATGTTGATCCTACTGATGGTGTTGCTTCTGACCATGGTCCTACTTCTACAGTTCCAGAGCCATCTATTGCTGCTCCTTCAGGAGAGGATCCTCCTATCTTTATTTATGGAAGAACATTTGAGGTTTCTGATGAAGCTCCTACCACTGATCTTCAAGGTGTGAGTGTTTCTAGAGTTACTGCTGACCTTTCCAAGCTGTCTTCTCCTGCACATCAGTCTGCTGCATCTTCTTCTGCTGATACATTTGTTTCTGCTGAAGAAGAGCATGTTGATATGGTTGATCAAGATCTTGGATCAGATAAGATAACTGAAGAGGAAATACTTGCTCAAGAAAGACTCTTCAAAGAACATGAAGATCTCATGAAGAGTGAAGCTTTGGCTCAGCAACAACAAGCACAGTTTGATGCAGAGATTGCCAGGGCAAAGGCTAGATATGTTTCTACTTTGCCACCTGAAAGAAGGAGAGAATTGGATGCTCAAGTTTCAGACTTTAATGAGGCTGATTGGATGCATATTGGGGCTCAGATTTCTTCCAATACCTCACTTTCCAAAGATCTACTTGGAGATAATGTTTCTTCTGATGGCATTATTGCTCTGTTGAGAAGGAAGAAAAAGGAGGAGGATGAGAAGAAAGCAAAAGCAAAGAGGGATAAGCCTCCAACACAGGCACAAATGAGTAATCAAATGAGGATGGTTGCTAAGAATATGAGCTCAGCTGTGTTTAATTCAGGGTGGACTAAAGAGAAGGTTTGGAATATGCCTCATGACAAGTTGTTGAGAACATATAACTACATTATGTCTCAGGGTCAGAAGAGCATATCCAAACCAACACTAGAGGAACCACCTTCTAAGAGGTTCAAGTCTGGTCATGGTACCTCTTATGTGCAAATTGTTGATTCTTTTAGTGTACCATCTGTGACCACTTCTGCTGATCCACCTGTTCCTGCTGATCTACCTCTTCCTGCTGAGTCTTCCAAGTTCATAGATAAGGGGAAGGCTCCTATGGTTACTGAAGGACCTGTTACAAGACAGAAAACAAAGAGGCAGCTTGAGGAAGATAGGTTAAGTGAAGAAGCTGTTCAAAGGATGCTTGCTGATGATGCAGCTGAGCTTGCCAGGGCTAATGAAGCAAGAGTTAGTCATGTTGCTCCACAAACTGTTGATGCTTCACATTCTGTTTCTGCTGAGGCTCCTACAGATGTTGCTACTGAACAATCTGTTCCTGCTGATGCATCTACAGATGATCCTGCTGACACTCCTGTCCCTATACCTGTTCCTGCTGACCAATCTGCCACTGCTGATGCTTCTAATGACACACCTTCACCTTCTCCTGGCAAGAGAAACAAGACTTTGGCAAGAAAGAGGGTTTCTAGAGGCTTGGTTACACCCTTAGCAGATTCTGAGTATATTGAGATTGAGGAAGATGATGGTGAAGATCCTGTGGCCCATGTTCCTTTGGTTGAGTGGGAAATTACACCTCTTCAACTGAAAGATCAAGATATCAACATTGTTCATAGAGCAGATGGGTCAGTTAAACATTTTACTTTTCTTAGTGAAATTTTAACTTTTGTGGATAGACAGGATCTGGTGAATATTTATAGTTGGGTTACCTCCTACTACAAAAACAAGGAGCCTACAGGATGTGGCTTATATTTACATGGGGACTTGACTACATTATTTGATTCCAACCTCAATGTTAGTAAAGGATTCAGGGTTTGGATGGGTCAATCAAAATGTGAGCTTGCTAACTGGAAATTTTATCCTCTCCCTAATGTACATGTGCTATCCACTGCTGCTGGCAAGATTCTTTACATGTGTGTTGAGATTACTTATCCCATCTCTCTTAGAATTTTAAGACAGATGTTGGGGATGAAGCTGCTTGTTCCTACGGATGTGGTTGGGAATGACATGACATATGCTGAGCAGTTAGTCAAAGCTATGAGGCAGAGTCTTCTTTTCAAGAATGAAATGAAAGCCAAGCATGGTTTGCAGATTGACACTTCTTTGGGATGATGATAACGCTCAAAGTTAACATGTTTTTAGAAGCGTTATTAGTATTTTTATGCATGTTATTTGGTTACTTTTATATGCTTTTGCAACTAAATCGTATCAAAGTATGTTTTTGTAGCATATGTAGCCAAATGTAGGAAAAACGAGGAAAAAGTGAAGAAAATGGAGCACATGCGATTACACGAAGATTCCCAAGTTCAAAGTCCAATTTGTGAAGTAATTCATAAGGAGAAACCTAAGTTTGGTCACATCAAGTCCAAGTTCAGAGTTAACCAAGTGTGGATAGTGCATGAAGAAATACACAACGAAGTTAAAAATCCAAAACCATTCACAGATCACCAGCCGATCGGTTGGTGATCAGCCGATCGGTTGGCCATAAAGACCACCTCCATCCGATCGGTTGCAACCCGCAACCGATTCGGTTGGAAGTTCTGCAAAGGAATAAAACTTTTTTTGCACGAATCTTGGTCTTTTGTCTTAAAGTTCTAGGCTCTTTTGAGTGTCTTGTTGTCCAAGCTCTGGCATTTATGTCCCTATTGATTGCTAGGAGTATTTTACAAGCCTAAAAGGACTTCTAGAGGACACAATTCATAACAACAATTCAAGGAGACATTTACTCTCATTACTACTCTCAATTATTATCATCAAAAAGCTCTCAAGAAGGCAAAATTCGTGCAGAAAGAATCAGTAGCATTTGGAGAACCAAGGAAGCAACATTTGGAGGCCAAAATCTCAAAATACCATCACCAATACTTAGGTTATCAATACCCTGTCATTTGTTATCAATTTCAAAGCATTGTAAGACTTATAACCATGGATTCTAATGTTAAATATTCTGAGTTTGTTTACATGTTTGCCATGAGTAGCTAGAAATCTTTTTACACTTGTTTTGATGATGTTTTATACTTAGTGATGTAGTGATTGTGATAACATGTTTTAATTCAATTTCAAGTCAATCCTAAGAACCAATTGTACCTTATGTTTCATCGTGACATTTGTTAAGTTAAGGTTAACTAATTGATAATATTTTCAAGGGTCGAAAGATTTGGTATTACTCAACTAGTTATAATCATTTGTCTATGAATGATTGTTTTTCACCATAATTATTTTTAACTCAACAAAGAAACAAGAAGTATGATTGTAATAAGAGTGCTTTTATAACATCAAATCGGATTGTTTGTAAAACTCTAGTTGGACGAAAGTTTAGATTTTATAAACAATTGTAACCTTTTTGTCTATGAAAAGGATACCTTTTGTAATGACCATTTCCTAAGAGTATTTGATTTATAATAAGAGTTTATTCTTGTGTTTAAGGAAACCATACCTTATGAACCTTGGATAGATCTTGAATTGATTGGTTTACACTTAAAGCTTGTTTTTATGAACTAAAATCTTGACGAAGGTTTAACTTGTAGAAACAATAGATTAGATCACCATCTAATTATCACAACCAACATGTTCTCAAAAGTTATCACAATCACATGTGTCATTAAGTAGAAGACTAGTCTAAACAAGTGTAGCTTTTAAATTATTGAATTTGCTTATTATCTTATTTGCTTACGTTTAGAGAATTACTTTTAGACTAATATTAGATTCACTCACAAATCCCTGCGAACGATCCCGACTTACCATCATATCTTGCTATAACGGACGAGTACACTTGCTCGTATGTGTTGTTTCTAGATTCGGTAATTCACCTTTATAAATTTAAAACTTGCACTAACAAATAGCACATCAAGTTTTTGGCGCCGCTGCCGGGGATTTTGATTGTGTTTTCTTTTTAGTTTTTATAAGTTCTTTACTTTTCGTGTTCGTTTTCTAATAAAAAAAAAAGAAAAAAAAATCTTCACAGAAACATCCAGCCGATCGGATCACCTTCCAACCGATTCGGTTCCTGTTATTTTTATTTTAACGAGAGTTTCGGCCAATCGGTTTGCACTCCAGCTGATTCGGTTGCACTTTTCTGATTTCGAAATTTTTATTTTTCTTAGTTCTTTTGTTTAGGTACTTGCTTAGATTCTTTTGGTAGTTGTATGAACACTCGTTCTACTACTAAAAAGCTTAAGTCACCTTTATCTAATCCCGAAAGTTTGTTTCGTAAGAAGAGATCTTCATCTATTCTTAATTGGTTTGATAATCTTTCCGACGAACATCCCATTTCCGATCTTTTTAAACCAATACCCATGGCTGACGATCAACCCATGTGGGCCGCAAATCGAACCGTAGCACCCACTCCTGGATCTGCTATTGTTGTTACCAACCTTGGTGAAAACTTTACCGTTAAAAGTCACCATCTTTCTATGATCAAAGACCGTCAATTTGATGGCCGTTCGCGGGCCGATCCGCATAAACACATTGCCGAATTTATTCAAATTTGTGGCATGTTCCGTTATGGAGAAACCAATGTCGATGCTATTAAGCTTAAAATCTTTCCATCATCACTTGCTGGAGATGCCAAAGTTTGGTATAACGAATTAACCCCAGGAACTATCAATACTTGGGAGGAGATGAGGCAAGCTTTTGTAAGCCGATTCTTTCCACCTGCCATGTTTGATAGGTTAATGGGAGAAATTCGTGCTTTCACACAAAATCCTAATGAATCTCTTGTTGAAGCTTGGCTTCGCATGAAAGATTTGCTCCGAAGTTGTCATGGTCATAATTTAGGAAAA
>LBNU01036727.1:30658-46481 GCA_014162995.1 Artemisia annua | reverse complement strand
TGCCATGTATGATAGATTAATGGGAGAAATCCGTGCTTTCACACAAAATCCTAATGAATCTCTTGTTGAAGCTTGGCTTCGCATGAAAGATTTGCTCCGAAGTTGTCATGGTCATAATTTAGGAAAAGGAACCATAATCCAAATCTTTTATCATGGTCTTGATGATCCATCCCAAGCAATCCTTGATGCCGGAGGAATTTTTCTTTACAAAACTCCTAACGAGGCATATCAACTTCTCGAAGATCGAGTACTCCTTAAACTCGATTGGTCAAAAGATTCCAAAACCAAACCCTTGTGAAAAACCGTTGCTTTTTCCGAAAGTTCAGATAATTCGAAACTCATGGAGAAGCTAGAAGCCTTGACTTCTAAAATCGACTCGCAATACAAAGATATAAAAGGAGAAATGAAAGAAATGCGAGATGGCTGTAATAATTGTGGAGGAAATCACACATCATCCGAGTGTGATGACCAACCTATGAATAAACCCATTGAAGGGGAAGCCAATTATGTCCAAGGAGGATATCGTGGAGGAGGTTTTCGTGGTAATTATTACGGAAGAAGTTCTGGAAATTGGCAAGATCGCCAACAAAGGGATAACAACCGTGATTCTCAACCTCGAGTAGACAACCAAAACCAACCAAATTCTGATAAAAAGGACGAATCTGATTTCGAGAAAATGATGCGAGATTTCGTAATCACTCAAAGAGCCACAAACGAGTTTGTGAAAACTCAATTTTTCAATCTCAAAACCAAAGTTGAACAAGGTCAGAAAAATCATCAAGCTTCTATCCAGGATCTTGAACAAAAATTTGGAAGACTTTCAGATCAATTTTCTTCTCGAGTTCCTGGTACTCTACCAAGTAATACCCAATCTAACCCTAAACCGTCTGGATCTAACGATAAGAACTATCGTCCACCACAAACCAGAAATGAGCATATAAATGCTGTATTCACTCGAAGTGGTCTCTCATATGATCCACCACCTGTTCCTACAGATAATCCTGTCATTTCAGATGAGGAAGAAGAAGAAGCTGAGGAAGAAGCAGCTAAAGAGACACCAACACCAACACCAACACCAACCAAAGAAACTACCGTTACACCAATTAAACCTTACACACCAAAAATACCGTACCCACAAGCCCTAAGAAAAGAGAAAAGAGAAGAGCGTAATAAGAAGTTTATTGAGATGATCAAAGAAGTTAGAATTAACGTACCCCTCGTTGATGTTCTAGCTGGAATGCCCAATTATGGGAAATTTTTGAAAGAACTTCTTAACAATCGAAACAAGTTAGAACAAATTTCCGCTACTGTTCTCAATGCAGAATGCTCTGCTATCATTCAAAACAAAATTCCACCAAAACTCGGAGATCCCGGAAGTTTTCTCATACCATGCACATTAGGAAACAACATCACGTGTGATGCTTTAGCCGATTTAGGTGCAAGTATCAATTTGATGCCATATTCGTTGTATTCTAAACTTTCGATTAATACGTTGAAACCCACTAAAATGAGTATAAGATTAGCCAACCATACATACCAATATCCTGTTGGGGTTGCTGAAAATATGCTTGTTCAAGTTGGTAAATTCGTATTTCCAGTGGATTTTGTCATCTTAGAAATGGAGGAGGACAGTCGAGTACCTCTAATCTTAGGAAGACCTTTCTTAAACACTGCTGATGCAATGATCAAAGTTAAAGGCAAAGAACTCAATCTCGGAGTAGGAGAAGATCGAATCACTTTCTTAATCGATAAAGCAATGAAATATCCAAATTCCGCTGATGACACATGCTATAGCATTGATGTTATTGATGAAGTCACTGAAGAGGAATTAGATGCTTTACTTGACGATTCAAAACCATTCATGTCTACTTCAGAAAAGATCAGTGAAGCAGATTCTGATAAAGAATTTGAGGAATTCATGGAAATTAAATTTGAAGATGAGAAAGAAGAAGAAGAGGAGAAATTCGAAGATATCACTGAAAAAGATCAAATGAAAATCAAATCTTCTCTAGAAGAACCACCCACTGATTTGGAACTCAAACCTCTTCCCAATAATCTCGAATATGCCTATTTAGAAGGAAATTCTTTTCTTCCGGTAGTCATATCGTCGTTGCTCGAAGCCAATCAAAAAGAACGACTTGTCTCTGTTCTTAAGAAGCATAAACGCGCTTTTGCGTGGAAAACTTCTGACATACCAGGAATTAGTCCGGACTTTTGTAAACACAAAATCAATTGTGAAGAAGGTACTAAACCCGTTGTGGAAAGACAACGTCGACTCAACCCAAATATGAAAGAAGTTGTCAAGAAAGAAATCATTAAACTTCTTGATGCAGGAATCATTTATCCTATCGAGGATAGCCCATGGGTGAGTCCAGTTCATTGTGTTCCGAAGAAAGGAGGAATGACCGTAGTGACCAATGAAAGGAATGAATTAGTTCCTACTAGAACTGTCACTGGATGGCGAGTATGTATTGATTACAGAAAACTGAATAAAGCCACCAGGAAAGATCATTTTCCTCTACCATTCATGGATCAAATGCTCGAAAGATTAGCAGGGAACAAATACTTTTGCTTCCTTGATGGTTTTTCAGGTTACTTCCAAATTCCTATCGATCCAGCTGATCAAGAGAAAACTACATTTACATGTCCTTTTGGAACCTACGCTTATCGGCGTATGCCCTTTGGTCTATGTAATGCACCTGCAACCTTTCAAAGGTGTATGATCGCAATATTCCAAGATATGCTTGAAACATCTATGGAAGTTTTCATGGATGACTTCTCTGTTTTCGGTGATTCTTTTGAAACCTGTCTTTCCAATCTCGACAAAATGCTTGAGAGATGTGAAGCCGCACACCTAGTTCTTAATTGGGAAAAATGCCATTTTATGGTTACTGAAGGAATTGTGCTGGGACACAAAATATCAAGTAAAGGAATGGAAGTAGACAAAGCAAAGATCGATGTCATCGCCAAATTACCACCGCCCACTAACGTCAAAACCGTTAGAAGTTTTCTAGGACATGCTGGTTTTTACCGCCGTTTTATCAAAGATTTTTCGAAAATATCACGTCCTATGACTAGACTTTTGGAAAAAGATTCTGTTTTTGATTTCAATGCTGACTGCATCAAAGCTTTCGAAACATTGAAGAGTCAATTGACTAGTGCCCCAATCATGGTTGCACCTAATTGGTCACTACCATTTGAACTCATGTGTGATGCAAGCGATTTCGCTGTTGGAGCTGTTTTGGGACAACGTGAAGGAAAACATTTTCGTCCTATATATTTTGCTAGCAAAACACTCAATAGTGCTCAACAAAACTACACGGTCACAGAAAAAGAATTATTAGCCGTAGTTTTTGCATTCGACAAATTCAGATCTTATCTCGTGCTTTCAAAAACGATAGTTTTCACAGATCATTCCGCGCTCAAATATCTGTTTACAAAACAAGATGCAAAACCACGTCTTATTAGATGGATTTTACTACTCCAAGAGTTTGATATCGAAATAAAAGATAAAAAAGGAGCAGAAAATCTTGCAGCTGATCATTTATCACGTCTAGAGAATCCAAATTTGGAAGAACTGAAAGAAAATGAAATTAACGATTACTTTCCAGATGAAACTCTCATGCTGATTGATGATGAGGATGATAGTGACGTTCCATGGTTTGCAGATTACGCTAATTATCTAGCAGGAGATATTCTTAAAAAAGGAATGAGTCACTACCAACGTAGTAAGTTCTTTTCGGAACTAAAACACTACTATTGGGAGAAACCTTACCTTTTCAAGATGTGCAAAGATGGAATGATTCGAAGATGTGTTTCGGGTTCCGAAACAAGAAAAATTCTTGATGAATGTCATCATGGCCCAACTGGGGGACATTATGGACCTTCTACCACCGCTAGAAAAGTTTTCGAAGCTGGATTCTATTGGCCTACGATTTTTAAAGAAGCATACACTCTAGTTCAAAACTGCGATGCGTGCCAAAAATCCGGTAACCTTTCTCGTAGGGATGAAATGCCTCAAAAGAGCATTCAAGTCTGCGAAATATTCGATGTTTGGGGAATTGATTTTATGGGACCCTTTCCTAAATCACACAAACACGAATATATTCTCGTCGCAATCGATTATGTTTCCAAATGGGTAGAGGCTGAAGCTCTTCCTACTAACGATGCACGAGTTGTTGTCAACTTTCTCAAAAAGCTTTTCGCTCGCTATGGAATTCCCAAAGCTTTAATAAGTGATAGAGGATCCCATTTCTGCAATAAACAAATGGAGAAAGTAATGAAACGATATGGAGTTCATCATCGTTTTGCTACAGCTTATCATCCACAAACAAGTGGTCAAGTCGAAAATACCAATAGAGCTATAAAAAGGATACTTGAAAAAACGGTTAAAGATAATCCTGCCGTTTGGTCAAGAAAATTAGACGACGCTCTATGGGCATTTCGTACGGCTTATAAGACACCAATTGGTACAACACCGTACAGACTCTTGTATGGAAAAACATGTCATTTGCCGTTCGAACTCGAACACCGTGCTTATTGGGCATTGAGAAGCTGTAATCCTGATCTGAAAATAGCTGGAGAAAAGAGATTTTTGCAATTGCATGAACTCGACGAGTTAAGACTTCAAGCCTATGAAAACTCCAGGCTATACAAAGCAAGAACCAAAGCTTACCACGACAGAAAGCTAAGAATTCGAAAACAATTCAAAGCTGGAGATAAAGTTCTGCTATTCAACATGAAATATAAGTTTAAAGCTCCGAAACTCAAACCAAAATGGTTCGGACCATATGTAGTGAAACATGGATATCCATCAGGTTATGTTGAACTTTATGACAAACATGGTGGAAGTTTCATTGTCAATGGACATCGAATTAAACTCTATTACGATAAAGAGCAATTAAACTTGATTTTTAACGAAGAAATTTCGTCCGAATCTGAATATGAAGCTATCACATTCATGGCTCCACACAAGGGAATGGTCCCTTGGGCACACCATACTGGTTTTATCTATGATGCTCTCCCTAGAGCATGGGAAAAAGTTACGTTGGAAAACATAGATGAAACAGGAGAAGGAATTGTGGTAGGAAATGTAGTTTATATTCCTAAAAAGAAACGTAACACTACATTCACATAGTCTGTTCGAAGTTTGAGTCCGGCTGAGGACTCGTTAATAAAACAAGCGCTTCTCGGGAGGCAACCCGTGTGTTTATTTTAATGTTTAATTTTCAGTGCCTATACCCCAAAGTTTTACCACTTGGTCAAACTTAAGTGTGGGGGTGTACCACTATTTTGAATAAAATTGCAATGCTTTTTGTTTGTTTGTTTTCTGTTTTCTAATAATACAGGTATTGATTGCATGGAATAAACAATTGGACAAAAGCATGAAAGCTGAAATCATGGTTTATTTTCTCATTTCCCTACTTTCATACTTTTTAGTTCGTCTATCACATTGAGGACAATGCTTAACTTAAGTGTGGGGGGGGGGTGAGTAGGAAAATAAGAAAATTTAAATTTTTGTTTGTCCTTATAATCTAGTTGTTTTCACGCTTTTAGGAGAAATTTATTAGAATAAACGGATCTATCCACTGGAAATCAGTAATTTTGAAAGAATTGAGATGTGTCCCGATTAATATTGCAATCCACTTTTGGATCGATTACATTTGCTAGCACACATTATAACCCTTTCCACCAAAACTGTGAGGAATTGAGCCTGTTTATAACGAGCTTACATCTTATATGCTCGAATCTTTTGTTATGAGTGTGCCGGTGATTTAATTTATTCTAGAACTTGTACTTGTAAATCATTACGAGACCGCTGTGAGATTACACTTTTGTAATATAAGGATACATACGTGATAAGAGGCAACCTTAGGATTTAAACCATATAGCCTTCTTTATTGATTTTTAGCTAGTCACATTGATTAGTTAAATTCCAATTTTTAACCCTTTTGTTAGCGTTTATTTTTAACGCTAGATACCCTTAGTTACACCTTCTGAGCCTTTTTCTTTCTTTTGATTAAAACCACAAAAAAATACAAAAAGATTTTACACTTTTTAGCCTAGCCTCACCCTTTAGTCAAGTCTTGGTGAGTTGTTAGCTTTGTGAAGAAATTATGAATCATGAAGGAAGAATGGAGAAAGTGGAAATTCAAGAACCAACGGTCGAAGCAAGTAAAGTTTAGTCATCGCAATGTGTATGATGACAAGTGTTTCTAATTGTTATGTGTTATGACTGAGTTTGTTAAAAAAAAATGTTGTTAGTTTGATATATATAGTGTTATGTATAGCAATAAAGCTATAAAATAAAGCATTGATCGCGAAAGAATGAAGTTCTCAAAGACTACGAGGTTATGATTCAAGGAAGAAAAGCTAATGACATTCGACCATAGACTTGGACTAGTTTGTATATTCTTAAACATCACTTACCCAAATATTCCCATGCCTTATCCTTACCTTTTTGACTTGGTGTAATTATTAAGTGTATTGAAAAGTAGTGACCATCCGAGTTCATGAGGATCTAGAAAACGTGCTAGCGAACTAAGGATTATCCTTAGTGACCATCCGTTCTTTAGTGATACTAGAATTCGTAGCAAGCGATCTATTATGATTTACACGAGGTAATTACATATAAGTTAATTAACCCTTTTTAGCCTAAACCCGAATAAAAGCCCTCTTTGATATGTAGACTTGGTGCTTACGCCATTGCGGTGTAGTTTTGTTTCTTGTACAAGCTTATGGTAATAATTAAGTCATGACGGAGCAATGAGTGTGATTTATCATATACGCTACCCCATATATGAGTGTTATGAGTGAATTATATTTTATTTCTCCCTTCGTGAGGTGTTTTAGAAGTGTTAATCGAGCAAGAAAATCATTGGGTATTGTCAAACATCTTAATATTTCATTTATAAAAGCTTAACAAGGATGGTCTAACTTGTACTTGTATAAGGAGGATTTCATCACAATTTTCAGAAATCACTTTCGTTTACCATGTGGATATTTAGTTTTCTTCTAGATTTACTTGAGGACAAGCAAAGTTTAAGTGTGGGGGATTTGATAACGCTCAAAGTTAACATGTTTTTAGAAGCGTTATTAATGTTTTTATGCATGTTATTTGGTTACTTTTATATGCTTTTGCAACTAAATCGTATCAAAGTATGTTTTTGTAGCATATGTAGCCAAATGTAGGAAAAACGAGGAAAAAGTGAAGAAAATGGAGCACATGCGATTACACGAAGATTCCCAAGTTCAAAGTCCAATTTGTGAAGTAATTCATAAGGAGAAACCTAAGTTTGGTCACTTCAAAGTTCCAAGTTCAGAGTTAACCAAGTGTGGATAGTGCATGATGAAATACACAACGAAGTTAAAAATCCAAAACCATTCACAGATCACCAGCCGATCGGTTGGCCATAAAGACCACCTCCATCCGATCGGTTGCAACCAGCAACCGATTCGGTTGGAAGTTCTGCAAAGGAATAAAACTTTTTGTGCACGAATCTTGGTCTTTTGTCTTAAAGTTCTAGGCTCTTCTTAGTGTCTTTTTGTCCAAGCTCTGGCATTTATGTCCCTATTGATTGCTAGGAGTATTTTACAAGCCTAAAAGGACTTCTAGAGGACACAATTCATAACAACAATTCAAGGAGACATTTACTCTCATTACTACTCTCAATTATTATCATCAAAAAGCTCTAAAGAAGGAAAAATTCATGCAGAAAGAATCAGTAGCATTTGGAGAACCAAGGAAGCAACATTTGGAGGCCAAAATCTCAAAATACCATCACCAATACTTAGGTTATCAATACCCTGTCATTAGTTATCAATTTCAAAGCATTGTAAGACTTATAACCATGGATTCTAATGTTAAATATTCTGAGTTTGTTTACATGTTTGCCATGAGTAGCTAGAAATCTTTTTACACTTGTTTTGATGATGTTTTATACTTAGTGATGTAGTGATTGTGATAACATGTTATAATTCAATTTCAAGTCAATCCTAAGAACCAATTGTACCTTATGTTTCATCGTGACATTTGTTAAGTTAAGGTTAACTAATTGATAATATTTTCAAGGGTCGAAAGATTTGGTATTACTCAACTAGTTATAATCATTTGTCTATGAATGATTGTTTTTCACCATAATTATTCTTAACTCAACAAAGAAACAAGAAGTATGATTGTAATAAGAGTGCTTTTATAACATCAAATCGGATTGTTTGTAAAACTCTAGTTGGACGAAAGTTTAGATTTTATAAACAATTGTAACCTATTTGTCTATGAAAAGGATACCTTTTGTAATGACCATTTCCTAAGAGTATTTGATTTATAAGAGTTTATTCTAGTGTTTAAGGAAACCATACCTTATGAACCTTGGATAGATCTTGAATTGATTGGTTTACACTTAAAGCTTGTTTTTATGAACTAAACTCTTGGCCAGGTTTAACTTGTAGAAACAATAGATTAGACCACCATCTAATTATCACAACCAACATGTTCACAAGAGTTATCAGAATCACATGTGTCATTAAGTAGAAAACTAGTCTAAACAAGTGTAGTTTTTAAATTATTGAATTTGCTTATTACCTTATTTGCTCACGATTAGAGAATTACTTATAGACTAATATTAGATTCACTCACAAATCCCAGCGAACGATCCCGACTTACCATCATATCTTGCTATAACGGACGAGTACACTTGCTCGTATGTGTTGTTTCTAGATTCGGTAATTCACCTTTATAAATTTAAAACTTGCACTAACAAATAGCACATCAGATGATTGTTGTATTCTTATTTCTTTTTCATTTTGTTAGTTAAAAAAANGCCACTCTTTGTTGTATATAGGTACATATGTTCTATGGTTATCAACTCACCATGATGTTGAATGTTCCATCAAAGAGTTGGCTAGTCCAAAGGGTACAGCTTTGGTAAAGACACATCAAATCTGTTGATAGCTGTAATGGTTTGCTTAAAACCATAGGGTACTCAACTCACCCATGCTTAATTGCTGAGAGTTGAATGGTCATCAATTCACCATGGATCTTATTCTTTGAAAATCCAAATAATTGACTAGCCCATAAGGATATGGCTTGTGGTAAAGGCTGTGGAAAACCATATTTGGTATTCAGTTAACCAAGGTGATTACATCAACCAAATAATTGACTAGTCCTGAGCAAACGGCTACAGGTAAAGACAACTCAAATCCGTTTATAGTTGATGATTTACTACAAATCATATGGTTATCAGTGTACCATAGTTTTCGAACTTAAACATTTGGCTACTCCAGTAGTGATGGCTATTGGTAAAGAGACATCAAATCCATTATTTTCAATGATTCACCTCTCACAGGAGTTAGCACACCTGGATGTGATGAGAATAGTATGAAACTAATATGTTTTGATGTACATTCTGTCATTTGTTGCTGCAAAGATCTGGAGTTTAAAGTTTGGTCATTCATAGAGATGTGGATGTTTTGATTCTTTGCTGCTGGTGTTCGAATTCAATCCTCTTATTCTGAGGTGTTAAGATCTATCAAGAATCTTGAACTTAACCAGGTCAAATTCAAGATTAGGGGAGGATTGTTGGGAATTCTAGAAACTACTGCTGAGGAATGCTGCTGAAAGGATCCTGCGGATAGCTTTGCTGGTTTCTGCTGACAAGTGTTCCTGCGGATGAGAAGATTCTGCGGATATAATTAATCCGTAGAATGTAGACTTAGTTTATTCTAGGACAAGATATGTAGAATATCTTTTATTGTTTTATTGTTATTTGATTCTTGTAACAAGGGTTAGGGTTTCTTGTAGTATAAAAGGAATCCTTGCTAGTGCATTATGTACGTTTTGAGAAGAACATTATTAGTTGATAATAAACGATCCATAGAGGATCAAAGCATTGTTAGTATTTGTGTTGTGCTTGTACTTATAATTCCGCTAAACAATACAAGTAGTAGAGATTCTCTTTTAGAGTGTTTGTGATTACACAGACATTGCTAACGATCCAAAGGCTCAAAGATCTATCAAGGTCTAGGTTTCAACAGAGTTTAGTGAACTTAGACCTAGTATTGTGATTGAAATAGCTAGTGGTAGAGAAATAGAAGTTGATAAGGTTATTCTTGAGTGTGTTATCGTGTTAGAGGGTGTTTCGTTTAAGATCGACATAATACCCTTAGGACATGGTAGTTTTGATGTGGTAATATGGATGGATTGGCTAGCTAGGCATAAGGTTGAGGTAGTATGCCATGAGAAGGTGGTTCGAATTCCATTAGAGGATGGCGGTGTGCTACGGGTACAAGGGGAAAGTGTGGAAAAGAAATCGAAATCTCTTATGAGTGTGAAGTCAAAAGAACTCAAAGTGGGGGATATTCCTATAGTGTGCGAGTTTCCAGGCGTTTTCCCTGAGGATTTGTCCGGATTACCGCCAATACGACAGGTGGAGTTTCGTATTGAATTGATTCCGAGAGCGACACCTGTGGCAAAGGCTCCCTATCGACTGGCACCTACGGAGATGCAGGAGTTGGCTGCACAGTTGAAAGAGCTTCNGCGTTTTCCCTGAGGATTTGTCCGGATTACCGCCAATACGACAGGTGGAGTTTCGTATTGAATTGATTCCGAGAGCGACACCTGTGGCAAAGGCTCCCTATCGACTGGCACCTACGGAGATGCAGGAGTTGGCTGCACAGTTGAAAGAGCTTCAAGAGAAGGGGTTCATTCGACCTAGTCATTCTCCGTGGGGAGCGCCTGTGTTGTTCGTTAAGAAGAAGGATGGCTCATTTCGGATGTGCATTGATTATCGAGAGTTGAACAAGCTAACGGTGAAGAATAGGTATCCTCTTCCTAAATTGATGACCTGTTCGACCAGTTGCAAGGTTCTCGATTCTTTTCCAAGATAGATCTGCGTTCTGGTTATCATCAGTTGAGAGTATATGAAGAGGATATTCCAAAGACAGCTTTTAGAACTCGTTATGGGCACTTCGAGTTCACGGTTATGCCATTTGGGTTAACAAATGCACCCGCGGTATTCATGGATTTGATGAATCGCGTATGTAGACCCTATTTGGACAAATTCGTGATTGTGTTCATTGACGATATTCTAATTTACTCTAAGTCAAAGGAGGAGCATGGAGAGCATCTGAGGTTGGTACTCGGATTGTTAGAGAAGGAGAAGCTATATGCCAAGTTTTCAAAATGTGAGTTTTGGTTGCAGGAGGTACATTTTCTTAGTCATGTAGTGAATAGTGACGGGATACATGTGGATCCTAGCATGATTGAAGCGGTCAAGAATTGGAAGGCTCCTACGACGCCTTCTGAGATACGCTCTTTCTTAGGACTGGCGGGATACTACAGAAGATTTATAGCGAATTTTTCAAGGATTGCTAAGCCTCTCACTACGTTGACTCAGAAGAATAAGAAGTATGTTTGGGGAGATGAGCAAGAGGTGGCTTTTCAGACATTAAAGGATAGTTTGTGTAATGCACCTATCCTGACGTTACCTGACGGGCCAGATGATTTTGTGGTATACTGTGATGCGTCGAATCAAGGTTTTGGGTGTGTGTTAATGCAAAGAGGGAATTATACCACTCAAGATCCATGAGAAGAATTATACCACTCATGATCTAGAGCTTGGTGCGGTGGTGTTTGCCCTCACGAATTGGAGACATTATTTTTATGGTACGAAGAGTACGGTTTACACCGATCATAAGAGTCTTCAGCATATTTTTACTCAGAAGGAGCTGAATATGCGCCAAAGAAGATGGATGGAACTGTTAAGTGATTACGACTGCGATATTCGTTATCATCCAGGAAAAGCGAATGTGGTAGCTGATGCGTTGAGTAGAAAGGAAAGAATTAAGCCTAAGCGTGTGCGAGCGATGAGCATGACGTTGCAGTCGGGTGTTAAAGGTAAGATATTGTCAGCATAAGCGGAAGCTCTCAAAGATGAGAACGCTATGGCTGAAATGTTGCATGGGTTAGATCAACAAATGGAAAGAAAGGAGGATGGTGGATTGTATTTCTTGGATCGTATATGGGTTCCGCTAGTGGGGGATGTGAGGAAGTTGATCATGGATGAGGCTCATAAGACGAGATACTCGATTCATCCAGGGTCTGATAAGATGTATTATGATCTTAGAGATGCTTACTGGTGGCCGGGAATGAAGAGGGAGATAGCTGAGTATGTTAGTCAATGTTTAACTTGCTTGAAAGTTAAGGCTGAACATCAGAAACCCTCTGGATTGTTGCAGCAGCCGCCAATTCCTGAATGGAAGTGGGATAATATAACGATGGATTTTATTACCAAGTTGCCTCGAACGAGTAATGGGCATGACACGATATGGGTCATTGTGGATAGACTAACGAAGTCTGCGCATTTTCTGGCCATTCATGAGGATTATAAGATGGAGAAGTTGGCAAGAATTTATATTAATGAGATTGTAGCGAAGCATGGTGCACCTGTGTCGATTATTTTGGATCGTGATAGTAGGTTTACTTCGCGGTTCTGGCAATCGTTGCAAAAGGCTTTGGATACACGGTTGGATATGAGTACTGCTTATCATCCACAGACCGATGGGCAAAGAGAGCGAACGATACAGACTTTGGAGGATTTGCTTCGGGCATGTGCTATTGATTTTGGAGGAAGCTGGGATACTCATTTGCCTTTGGCTGAGTTTTCCTATAATAACAGTTATCATACCAGTATTAGATGTGCACCGTTTGAAATGTTGTATGTAAGGAAGTGTAGATCATTGGTTCTATGGGCAGAAGTTGGGACGAGCCAACTAATAGGTCCTGAATTGGTGCAAGAGACTACGGATATGGTGTTCCGAATTAAGGAAAGACTTAAAGCTGCAAGAGATCGTCAAAAGAGCTATGCGGATAATCGCCGTAAGCCTTTAGAGTTTAACGTGGGTGATTTTGTGATGTTGAAAGTGGCACCTTGGAAGGGTGTTGTACGTTTCGGTAAGAAAGGTAAGTTAGCACCGAGGTATGTAGGGCCGTTTGAGATTACGGAGAGGATTGGACCGGTGGCATATCGTTTGAGATTGCCTGAGGAACTAAGTGGTGTGCATGAT
Organism: Artemisia annua; assembly: GCA_014162995.1. Classification (NCBI taxonomy): domain Eukaryota; kingdom Viridiplantae; phylum Streptophyta; class Magnoliopsida; order Asterales; family Asteraceae; genus Artemisia; species Artemisia annua. Next base: position 33,419 of record LBNU01036727.1, on the reverse strand, counting down.
ACGTTTCATGTATCAAATTTAAAGAAGAGTTTGGCGGATGCTAGTTTGCATGTGCTATTGAATGAGATTAAGGTCAATAAGACTCTTCATTTTGTTGAGGAACCTGTTGAAATTATGGATACAGAGGTCAAGAGTATGAAGCATAGTAAGATAGCATTGGTGAAGGTGCGATGGAATTCCAAACGTGGACCTGAGGTTACTTGGGAACGTGAGGACCAAATGAGATCTAAGTATCCGAAGTTGTTTGCTGAGGAGGTTGATGAGACGAACTGTTAAATCTCGGGACGCGATTTTCCTAATGGTGGATGATGTGACAACCGTGATTTTTACAGGTTAGTTTGACTAATAGTCTCTAGTTGTTTAACTTTGCTTGGTGTGAATTAAGTGTTTTATGTGGTATATGTGTGAGATATATATGGTATAGTTATGATAAGTAGGAATGTGACACTAAATCCCTTTGCGTGTAAGGTTATTGAGATGATTTGAGTGGTGTTGAGTTTTGATAAATTCATTTTGAACACCTTTGTGGTGTAGAAGTGAATTGTGTAGTTTTGGTGTTTTGCGGTTTTGTGTAACGAGTCTTCGTTCAAGTATTTGAGCGTTGGTAAGTTACGAGAAGGTTGTTTTCATGAGATATGTTTATAGAGTATGTGAGATTCTATTTTTGGAAAGTTTGTTTTGAAAATGATTATTTTTCGGGTTGTCTTAAAATTAAGGTTTATCGCGAAAGACGTTAGGTTTCGTTATGGGAATACATAAAATATGAAAAGTATGAGGTTTTGAGTGTAATAAATAAATTTAATAATATATATATATATATATATATATATATATATATATATATATATATATATATATATATATATATATATATATATATATATATATATATATATATCACTAGTACACAAACCACATTTTATAACGCTCAATTTAAAGCGGTTTTGATAGATAACCGTTCTAAATCATTGAAAAGTAGCATTTGACATGGTCATTTAACAAAACGTTTTATTAAGGGGCAGTTTGGTTGCCGGTATTTGAGTGGGGTTCTTGGACTTTGGACTCAAAAGTGATGTTTGGTACTCTTGAGGTGGATTTCCGTACGGTACTCAATCCTTAATATTAACCTTTTGTAAACCCCAAGGGGGGAGGTTGGTTTTGAGCGTAAATAGTTTCCTACTTTTTTCCTCAGCCACACAAAATTGTTTATTACATAATTTTTAGTTTACATGTTATTTTCTCTTCTTTATTTTTCATTTGCATCTAAACTTAAAATAATATATAAATTCTCAAAACCCCATATAAAACAAACAACTTTAAATTTTCTCTCTCCTACATCAAATCCAAATCCAAATCCTAACCCAAATTCAAATCCTAATCTAAATCTTAATCCTAAACCCATCTATAAACCAAACGGGCCCTAAATGTGTTTTATAAAACGGTTCTTTTGAAAATCACACTATTATAGATTATATATCACGGTTATTTAATAGCCGCTTTATAAAAGTGGGTTTTCAATATTTTCAGTCCTTTTGGGCGGGATTTTTCCCGCTGAATGATTCTTTTCATTGCTATTGTTTTTGTTATTTTATCTTTTCACTTCTCATAATTACACAACAAACACCAAAATACCTCTCTTATCTTTCTTTCTCTTTTCTTCTTTCCACAAACCCTTTTCAACAACACCCTTGAATTAACCCGAATCAAATGAAGAACATGGTAATTTATCTTTATTTGAATCTTACTATAAAAATGTATCTTCACCAACAGTTCCATGAACATGGTAATTAATTTTTATTTGAATCTTACAATAAAAATGTTTAATTTGATTTTCTTGATTAAATAAGATCTACATGTTATCTAGCTGTCATTTTTTTAATTCGTTTTTACGATTTGTGATATACTTTGTGATATACAGGCGAGTGTTTTGAAGATCATGAAGATGAAATTTTCACTCTCCTTACCAGGTTCACTAATTTATCTTTCTTTCTTATCTTTTAATGTTTTATAATCTCATAATATTATATTAATCTGATTATTGTGATAATGATGGCCAGATGTTTAATTACTGAAGGTGCTACGGTTGATGATGGTGGAATGTACATTGAAGTGTGAACTGCTAAAAAAATTTATGTATAAACTACTAAAGGAATAACTAATGAATTATACAATAATAAGGAACCGCTCAATATTTTATTTCTTATTTTTTATTTTTAAATTCTACATGGCTTTTTAAAGAGGTTGTTCAAAACAGTAGTAAAAAATCCATTATTTAAAGCGGTCCAAAACCGCTATAAAAAATCACCCCTATCTTTTAAAACGCTTTATAATAGAACGGTTTAATACCGCTCTAAATAATCTATTTTAACCGTTTCAAAAAATCATTTCTCTACTAGTGTAGTGTATATATATATATATATATATATATATATATATATATATATATATATATATATATATATATATATATATATATATATATATAGGGGATAACTTGGCTACAATTAGTGTAGCCAATTGGCTACAATTCTCCACTAAAATACACAAGAAAATGAATCAGGGACCCACAAAAAGAAGTCAGGGACCCACAAAAAGGATAAGGGACCCACAGTTTATAGCATAAATTGTAGAGAGTTAGCTACAATGCAATTGTAGTTAATATTTTCCCATATATATATATATATATATATATATATATATATATATATATATATATATATATATATATATATATATATATATATATATATATATATATATA
>LBNU01036727.1:12567-30384 GCA_014162995.1 Artemisia annua | reverse complement strand
TAAAATTAAGGTTTATCGCGAAAGACGTTAGGTTTCGTTATGGGAATACATAAAATATGAAAAGTATGAGGTTTTGAGTGTAATAAATAAATTTAATAAAAAAAAAATAAAAATATATATAATAGGGGTGTTCGGCCGAATGGGTTAAAAAAAGGAAAAGGGAAGACGAATTTGAGCCCAATTACAATTTTAACTTAAGGTAATTATCCACTAATAATATAAATACAAAATAAAAACTCCCAACCCTATTTTTCCTGCATATTTGGTCGATCCCCAAGAGAAGAGAAAATGAAAAATTAAGGTTTTGCTTTTGAAGCCAAAAATCAAGCGTAAGGTATACTTTTGATACTAGTTTTCATTCAATTAATGTTTTATTGTTATAATTCGTGTAATATAAATTATGATGGAGTTTGGGTTTATAAACTTCTGTAATTTTATGATGTAAAACATGTTAGGATCATTAATTGATAATGGTATGAGGATTGGTTAAGAGAATTGAGCGTAAAACGCGTTAGTTTGCAAGTTAGGGTTTGGACAGAATGTTAGGGCTGTAAAGATACGAGGTTAGTTAATAGATGGTAATGAGTTAGATCACGAATTTTAACTCTAAATTGTAGTACAAAGAAAGAGCTTTCCAAAAAGTCCGACCACGACAGAATTTGGGTAAACGTTTGATGGTGAGTTGTGGGTGAAAAAGTGTTATTAAGGTTAGCCCTTCTGGGAAAGTTAAGTTTTAGGTTATCTTAGACTCCCACGAAAAGGATTCGCGATAAAAAGTTGTAGAAGTATTTTTATAAAATCAAAACTTTTTGGTGTGCGTTCAGATCCGCATCTGGATAGTTAACAAGTTTATTTTCTTATGGGTATTTGTGTGTGTTATTAGACCATGGGCTTCTGGGATTAGCTTGTATGCTTATGAGAGACCATGGAGAATTTTTGGTGTGAGTTGTTAAGCTTGTATGGTTATTATTTTATGTGGGTAAATGTACCCCAAAATTCTGCGTTTTCTGAAATTATAAGTGCAAGGGATTTAGTGAGCATTAATGGTTGTTGGTGTTTAGTATGGAGTCTAGGAGATCCATGGTGGGTCATATGAACCTTAGACATCCATCATATGAGTATTGCATGGGTTATAGCTTTTAGCTTGGACATGTGTAACGTGAATTTATTTATGTTATTTAGATTTGTGATTGTGATTTGTTGGAAGCTGCAGAGTTAAGGTGAGTTCATAGTCCCATACTTTTTACTTTGTTTTAAACATGGGATGGGAATGATGCTTGTCATAAATGGTTTGAGTTACTTTGATTATGTGTGAATTAAAAGGCTTGGACTTATAATGTTATCGTATGAATGCTATGTGATGAATGTTATGTGATAATGTTGTGTGGTCTAATTGGAGAGTAATACTCCTACTCATTATTATGTTGTATGGTTAAAATGGGATCCAATTAGGACGATGCTTATCCTGTTGCTCGCGCATGCGACCTAATTGATGATATGATTTGGAGCGGGGGTCACGTTCCGGCCCGGATGTTGTAAATTTGGATCGGTGGGCACGTTCCGTCCAATGGTTGCCTTTTTGTGTGATGGTTGGTTTGTGAATGCATGTAGCTTGTATGATAACTAATATTATTTCTCCAGCTATGTTTTCTAATCACAGTGAACTGGTTGCCTTGAGTGTGAATGTGTCTCTTAAACCTATGAATCTCACCAACATTATGTTGACGTTTTAAGCATCATTTTCAGGTGAGCATTCTAAGGCAAAGATTGAGGGATGCAGTTAGGCGAGACTTAGTTGCATTATGAAGACTTTATGTTATGTTTGAATTTGACAATATTTGGATTTGTTTTTGATGAGATTATGTTTATCTTTTGGTACTTTCATATCTATTGAAGATACCTTTGGATTTTGATTTGGTCGGTTTATCTTGGGGTATTGTTACAACACTTCGTGTTTGTACTTTGCTCTACTTATGTGCATTGTAGTATTTCTCTATTTAGACGCCATGTGTTGTGATGATATCCATGAAGTTACACCCTCGTGTTTCCGCCTTGGCAAGGTGTGACATCATGACATTACTTTTTCATGTGTGCAAACATGAGAAAAAAATAGTATTTGCAGTACTAAGGCCAAAAAGGCAGGTGTGCAAAGACCAAGGCCAAAACAGTCAACTAATGTGGACAAAAACAATCAATGTTGCAATTAAGGGTGTGTTTGAAACAACCTTTGTTCTTGGAACTCCAATGGCCACATTACCTGGTGGATGGTTGGTTTTAGATCATGAAAAAGAATGGAATGCAATAAACCAACATACGTAACCCTTCTCAGTTCCCGCTACAACTCCTTTTGTCGTTTCAACTCCCTTTGAGCAAAGGCCTGCACCAGACGCATTGCTAGATTGTTGAAAAAATAAAAGGAACTGTATGGGAACTTAGAATGGAAATGTATGTTGAAATTCCAGACTCATTTAGATAATAAAAAAGAATGGAATGCAATAAACCAACATATGTAACCCTTCTCAGTTCCCGCTACAGCTCCTTTTGTCGTTTCAACTCCCTTTGAGCAAAGGCCTGCACCAGGCGCATTGCTAGATTGTTGAAAAAACAAAAGGAACTGTATGGGAATTGAGAATGGAAAGGTATGTTGAAATTCCAGACTCAAAGTTTTACAAACTCACTTCCTACATATCAAAAATACATCATACATATATATAAAGCTAACAGAGTGATACAAACAATCTACAAATGTTGAGTAAAGAATAGAGTCTAAGTAACATCACTCATCTTGAATGCGATAATGAAGGAGTGTGGCCTGTCATGAACAATACACACTATATCATTATCGCATTGAAGACATCTCAATGATCAGGACAGATCTACCTAACTTTGCAAAAAGGTTCTATTGCTTTGTTTTTTGGACACCGTCTAATAACATTTGTGTGCGCTTGATCACTAGCTTTGGCACTTTCAAGAATGTATCTTCATTGTCGGGACAAAAGTTTTAATCAAGGTACATTATTGAAAAAGCCAAAGCTTGTGATCAAGATCAACCACACAAACGGTAGTAGACGTTTTCCAAATTAAGCAATGGGACCATCTACAACGCTAGATAGATCTGCCATAATTATTGAGCTTTAAGTTATTAGAAAACAGATTCTTACTATCATTTATATTGCTCCCTTAGATGTGACGAACATACATATTAATTATGTAGATTCTACGACATTAGAGAGCTAATCGTGCATGAATGAAATCATATTAAATTTATATTAACAATGCAATGAACAACCATCCTTTCTACCCTAGCCAACAACAACATATTATTCAGCCTTGAATCTCTAACCTACCAATATGCTGGAAGACGAAGACACTAAATTCAAGCATCGAACCTACAAATTATACTTGATAATTGTTTCTGTATTTTGACAAAGAGCAAAGATGAATCAACAATGGATGAACAACACCAAAACAAGTTTATGTTCATACTTGAAAGTGGTGTCTGTTCATCCATCGTTGATACTTCTTCCATCTTTGATACTTGGATGTTTTAGCCTAAATATTCGCACACACATCCGCCACTTTTCTTCCTTATTCTCTCAATACAAATGCAACATAATTCTTATACCAGATAGTCAACCTAAGCCTAAGATAAAATAAGCTAATCCAAGCAAACCTTAATATCTCTTTTGCTCTAATTATTCGCAAAACCAACACAGCATGTTCTTCCTTAGTCTCTCAATACAAATGCAACGCAATTCTTATAACATATAGTCAACCTAAGCCTAAGAATAAATAGCTCTAAGGGGGTATACGGGACCAAATAGCTGAGATTTGGGGATGCCAATAATCCTATGTTATTTTAAGTGGATGAGCTAATAAGCCAACAAACAGTGAGCTTATTAACTTTCCTAAAACATAATAAGCCGATAACCACACAAAATAAGCTAATCCAAACATAAACTAACAAGTTTCTAACAAATGTAAGACAAAACTGAGAAAAAGAGGATCAAAACCCTAGATCTGTTTACTCGGTCAATTGTAACCGAGGGTGTTATAAATGTGAGAGAGAAAGAGAGGATTATGTTGAAGTGTGTGAAGTGTGTTGGATAAGCTTTGTATATATTATAGAAAGAGAGGATTATGTTGAAGTGTGTGAAGTGTGTTGGATAAGCTTTGTATATATTATAGATTTAAAAATGATTAAAAGTATTAAAAGTATAAAAACTAAAAGTATAAAAAGTACATTAAAAGTTTAAAAATTAAAAGTATTAAAGGTACAATTGTATTTTAGTGTATTTTGTATTTAAAAAGTCGCCCAAAGAGTACATATGGTAAGATGTACGGTTTTCAAGATCAGGATCCTACCCATGATCGTTTTCGTCTTTGCAATTAAGCGCATGATTGTAAGATCGGATCGGGATCTTAAGATCCTACTATAATGTCATTTTCTTAATAGTTTTTGTAATATTATACAAATTTACAAATTATTATATATCATAGACACAAAATTATATGAATATTTCATCGAAAATGTTGTCCTAAATAATGGTTATGAAATGTTTAATAAGATTAACATGTTGTTTTTTAAATTCTACAAAAAATAATCTAGAAATTTGCAGTTTTTTAGTTTGTTATCCGAGAAAAGTAGGATCGGATCGGATGAGATCTTAAGATCCTATGGTCAAGATCGGGATCCTTTAAGATCTTAAGCTTTCAAAGATCCTATGTAAGATCCGGATCATTTTTGCTTTGCAGTATTGTAAAATCGTAAGATCCTAAGATTAGGATCGGGATCCTGAGAACCATGGTAAGATGTACTTGGTGGGGACACTTGTCACAATAGTATGAAATCCACCCAAGTTTTTTTGTCTTAGTTAACAAAACCTAATGCACATGACCCATGACCCATGTGAATTAGCCATTATCACCGGTCATGCATGATTTCCATTACACTATAAGCCACTACAACCCAAATGCACATGACCCATGACCCATGTTAATTACCCATTGTCGATCACCAGTAATGTATTGGTCGATAACATGACACAATATATATAAGCCACTACAACCCAATGCACATGACCCATTACCCATGTTTAGTTACCAATTGTTAACAGTCATGGATGTGTCGTAACTCGTAACATGACGACACTCTAAGCAACTACAACCCAACGCATATGACCCATATGATGTTAAATACCCATTAATGAATGTGACCAGTGATAACCAAATGCACATGACCCATGACCCATGTTAATTACCCATTGTCGATCACCAGTAATGTATTGGTCGATAACATGACACAATATATATAAGCCACTACAACCCAATGCACATGACCCATTACCCATGTTTAGTTACCAATTGTTAACAGTCATGGATGTGTCGTAACTCGTAACATGACGACACTCTAAGCAACTACAACCCAACGCATATGACCCATATGATGTTAAATACCCATTAATGAATGTGACCAGTGATAACCTAATGCACATGACCCATGACCCATGTGAATTAGCCATTATCACTGGTCATGCATATTGCACCGGCTTGGTAGGTGTATACCGTTTGTCACAGACACTAAGAAGCAAATATCCAGGGACCTCCCGATCATGTTATCCGGGATCGAGAAAGTTTGAACTCAGCTTGAGCTTGACTCAAAAAGCTCGATTTATCTGTAAATATGTGTTTTCGTACACATCTTAAAATTGAAATATAATATAACCTAAGAATTGAATTCGGTTCGACTTCAGCTCAAAAACTTTGATACATTCATAAATAAGTATTTACACTTAGTACACTTACATATTAAAAAAAGCATATTTTGTATTACTTACAAGCTCGAGAACTCAACATAACTTGAGTCGAACTTATATAAGGTTGAGCTCAACTCATTAAACATTTCGAGCTCATTTGATAGGCTTTCAATCTCCAAAATATCCAAAATTTTAATATAGCGCCCAAGATACCACCCCTTAATTTTCCCCAAAATTTCAATCTCCCGCTCAAGATTGATGCATTATATTCATCCTGTTTTACATTTATAAACTTGGAGTTATAAGGATTAACACATACTAACGGGCAGTGTACCCGGTCATGTGTAGTATGCCTTTAGATAAATCCGAGTGTCGTCCGAAGAGTTGTTGTTATGGCGAACTAAGATAAGTACTAAAAAGGGGTATTAGTTGAATAGAGTAAATAGTAACCAAGACATAAAATAAACAAAAGAGAGAATAAAGATACTAAGGCATAAGATAGGTTACTAAGATATTAAGGCAAAGCATATTCATATTTTAATGTTCTATGTAGTGGGTGCAAGTCAACAAGAGTCAAATGGTCATATCGTCAGCCCTATCTTACACCTCGTCCTATTCTCGACTATTGTAAAGCCGAGAGTTCATCGGTCAAGATACAAGAGTCATTAAGTGCCATGTTTAATAGACTTGTTCTAGTGGAACCCGGCATGGTCAGATCTTAGATTCCCTCTAGCTTCTTAAGCATACCCGGTTGGTAGGTGGTCCTAGGGTTAATTCGCACATAAGGAAAGGTAGTACTATGGCCAATTCTTACCAATCCCCACAACCTACTAGTCTAGGGTCCTAGGGTTAATTCACCTAGACTGAGTAGATTCAACCAAGCTTATACACTACCGAAACGAAAGAATAACGAACAAGCTAAGATAATGTTTACATAGATAAGTATGAATGATAAACTAAAACCAAATCTTAATAAAGAGAATTCATGAATGTAAAACAAAAATAGAATTCAAACATGTATTAGACTAGGTGGTTCCTAGTCTAATTATACACCATCTCTCTAGCCTTCGTGGTCTTCATTCTTCTTCTGAGTCGTTCTCCCCAAACCCTAGTGCAGGTTTGGGAGAGAGGAACTTGACAATTTGTGGACGAATTTCCTTTGGTATTTATAGGGCTCGTCTTTTGCTACGGCGTAGTCGTATGGTAGGACTACGCTGTAATCTTTGTAATAACCTCTACGGCGTAGCTTATTGGATTGCTACGCCATAGTCTTCGTAAAATCATTCCTACGCCGTAACTCAATGACTTGTTAAGGGCGTAGTCTTCAGAAAATCCTTCCTACGCCGTAACTCACTACTTGTTACGGGCGTAAGGCTCATATCTTCAACATTACGCCGTAGTCCAATTACTAACTACGGCGTAGCCTTTGGTAATCTCAGTTACGCTGTAGCTCATTTGCTTGCTACGGCGTAGTCTTCATTTCTTGGGGTAAAACATCTAACGGTGTAGTATCATCACTTAACTAGACCGCAGTGTTTGTGTCTTCAATGTAACTTTAAACGTAATTCCCACTCTTAAGCCAATAAATCATCAATAACGTACTTTTACTCATCTTTACCCTGAAACCAATATAGGAAGAAATAAGAGTAGATATTCTTCATATAAATAGCAAAGATGAGCAATTCAAAGGGAAATTAACGCTTAAATCATGGGTAAATTTGATGTTATCAAATATCCCCCCACTTAAACTCTACTTGTCCTCAAGTAGACCGTATTAATAATTAAAAGAGTATCCTCCTCATCACTTAGAAGACACAAATTTAAATTAGTAAAGCTGCTAGAATAAAGTTAAGCCGAACACCTCATTAAAAGAAGGGAAGAAATTCACTCATACGCTCCCTATTCTAAGTGTTAAATTTTGGGGTGCTCTCATAAACGCTCAGTCATAGCAGGTATTCTATCATAAGCTTGGCATTTACACAAAACTCCACCACTAGAGCTAAGGTCGAAACAGTTTTTGAAAATAACATTGTTTAGATAATCATAAGGTTAAGGGTGTAAAGTTGTTACTAATATAATACGACAAGGGCGACAAAGGCAATGGTACATGACCGGAACGCCGGGCAAGACACCACTGACTGCTCGAATCCCTCACCTAAGAATACTTCACAACTAAAAAGGGTATGTTATAATGTTGAATATTATAAGGGTAAAGAGGAAAAGTAATCTTATCTTTCAACCGAGTAGTCACAGATTGCCCTTTTGCCAGAAAATGCCAATCTTCTGAAGTGTTGCATCATATGAGTGACAAGTGGTATAGTTTTTCTTCCAACAATTCTTCCGGTGAAGAGAGCCATGTCTTCCATAATAAGCTATCTTATTGGTGCTTATGATTTGCACGCTTTATTTTTCTACTTTCTAAGTACTGAAATTCACATTTTTTTCATGATAAAGTAATGATAGACTGATAATATCATCCCCCCACTTGAGATGAACTTAGGTAGGGAACATTGGGGGGGTCTTCGATCATAACTTTCCTTTCTTGATTCTTGAACTAGGCATTTCATGACATTGAGGCAAAAGGAGATTTCTCGACCAAAAACATAAGGTTACAAAGTTGGTTAGAGTGTAAGGGTGTAATGGGATAATAAGGTAAGGAATGAAACGACTGATTTAATAAGGTGTATCTAAGGGTATCTTGCACTAAAAGTGAGTGCAAACAAGGGTTTAAGTGTGTAGATCGAAAAGTCAATGCGACTAATCGAAGGGTTTAGGTATATATGGTTATGGTTGATAATCTTAACAATATTGTTTTCTCAAAAAGTTTCTTCCAAACGTATTATAAAAACACATTACTCATTTATGGTCTTGAAATGATGTAAAAGCCAAGTTCTAAAGTCTACGCTACTACCGGCACAATCAATATTTGGTGGATTTGGGGTAAAATAGTTGGAAACGGAAAGGTTAAATCTCACCATGTAATCAAGGGTTATAGTGTGCTCGGGATTAAATTTATTCTAGTTTTGTAAAAATGTGTCAAAATTTTTCAAAATGGCACGTTTAGTATGTTTTGTAAAACTAGAAAAATGAGGACAAGTACTAATTTAAGTGATAATTTCATATTCTATTTCCTATCCCCCCACTTAGTTTGTGCAAAGTCCCTTTTGAACAAAATAAAAAAAATAGAAAAATAGAATAGAAATGAAAAAGAAAAACTCCCCTCTCACGCTCGCGCTCTCGGAAGTTCTCTCATAAAAATTATTCCCAATGGGTACTAGCTACGGCGTAGGTCTGTGGACCTAGCTACGCCGTAGCTCCCAATTTGAGACAGAATGCTCAATTGCCACTCCAAAGTTGCTATGGCGTAGGTCAAAGACCTGCTACGCCGTAGCAACAGTCTGCAACAAAATCCATGACCAAAAAACCTGCATGCAACCATTCCTAATACAACGATAAAAGTGCTAGTAGCAAGTCACGTCCTAATTGTTAATTACTACAGACCCAAATAGTAGATTGTTTCAGTGGACTAATTGTTCAACAACTGGAGATTTCACTCCTGATTCTGGTCATGCTCCATGGTGGTGAAGAACTGAGCTGCGGCGGCATAAGGGTCGGGAGGAGCTGAAGATGCACTTCCAGGATGCATGAAGCTAACCCCTTGCTGGACCGCCATTCCTGGCATGTTGGGCTGGTAGACATACTCGGGCCCATTCCAGCGTAGGTGACTCAAATGCATGTGTTGGAGCATCTGGCTTGTACGATCGGCACTCCACTGATAGTAGTCATTTTGCTGTACCTGCATAGACCTAAAATTAGTACATAAACCGTCAAACATGGTGTTCATTCCTGACATAGCAGCCGTCATATCATCCATGTCGTTCCCAAACCCGATCATACTTTCCTCCATGTGCCCCATCCGTCCATCCATGAGGTTCATCCTCTCTATCATAGTCATGGTAGGACGAACTCTCGCAGTGCTTCTGCTCCCACTAGCTTGGGACGGTCCTGCCCCAGCCGCATCAACCTCTGGCTCTAGAATGGGTTCCCCCAAGGCATCATAAGTCACAACCCCATACTCAACCATCTTTGGTATCCCAATCAAAGTCATGTCTGCTCTGATGGTAACACGAGCTAGAGCAGCCGGGGTCATCAAACCAAAACTCCTTGCAAGCCTAGAAATGTAATGAGCTCCCTGAATCAGACTTCCTTCTTGAGCTCCTTTTGCCTTTCCTGTCATGAATCGAGCCAAGTACCAAGGAATGTCAACGTTGTCACCACCATCCATCCTGTGCTTCAGAAATATGTCTTCCATTCTCATTTTCTCCCTAGCTCCGTGTCTAGCACGTACAGACACGCTAGGAGCCTATGCACAAGTCTCCGAATGGGACAACGAATGGATTTGTAAGATGGTGGAGCCCTAGACTCATAATTCCCAGCATTTAAAATCTGCAAGAAGTAGACACTTGGGTTGTAAGTGTGGGGTTTTTCTCTCAAGCACCTATTGTAATACTCCATGAAGATGTCGGACTCCAGCTGTCTCCTAGAATATAGCCCCATAGCCAAAATGAATTCACTCATGCTCATACTCCTTTGGACACCCCCCAGTTGAAAGAACAAGCAATTCTCAGTCAAATTTGTTATGTGCTCCACAAAGTCAACCGTGGTAAGAAACTCCCAAACGTACTCATGGATGATAGGTTCATTCACAGTAAAGACCTTCAACCAAGCCCTGCATGTAAACTTATCTTCCCCTTGTCTGAAAACAATGTTGCATCTCCTTTTCAATTGCTTAGCGGCATCCCCCTCACTGACTCTTTCAAATTCAACCATGTTGAGAGCTTCCGGAATCTCAATAGTCTTGGCTTTAAGTTCCTTGAGCTCCTTCTTGCATGCCTTCCTGATTTCCAGAGAGTAGTTTAAGAACTTAAGCCATTGAAAGGGGTTGTCGTTGTTGTTTCCTACAAAAGATGAAAGTTAGAGACACAAAATAAATAAACATCTATTACCTACGGCGTAGCGCTACTAATAACTACGCCGTAGCATTCCCAATTCAGACTTCTACGGCGTAGTTCCATTACTAGCTACGCCGTAGTTATCAAAAATAACGTTCTGTATAAAAATTAAAGCTACGGCATAGCGCTATAACTAGCTACGCCGTAGTTTTGAAAATATTGCTGAATGAACTGAAGGTACGGCGTAGCGCTACAACTAGCTACACCGTAGTCGTCAATTTTGAAAACCTAGTACTGTGTAAAAGCAGTTGCTACGGCGTAGCGCTATTACTAGCTACGCCGTAATGACCATACTGTAGTCACTATCTGCTACTGTTACAGGGAAATGATCAATTTGCTACGCCGTAACCATAAAAATTCCTACCAAAGTTTCAAATAAAGGTTTCCCACTCAAATATTTAGCGGGGCAAGTTCAATTATATCGATTAATAGCAATTTAAACCTAACCCTAATTTTTTAATTAATTTGAATCGAGCAAACCTAAACCAAACTCATACATTTGTTCAAAACATCAATTAACATGTTAGATCTTAACCCTAATCACGTTTAAATCCTACCCATCTAATGCTAGCAAGAACAAACCCTAAAAATTGCAAATAAATTATAAGAAAGATCAAGATAAGAAGTTAGGGGTGTTTACCTGCCATTGTAGATGCCAAGGAAAGGGAATGAACAAATTTATTGAATTTTTTTTTGAAGAGGGGTCGTGTGTTTGTGAAGAGTGGGCTGCAAAAGTGTATGTGTATGTAGACCCACGTTTTTATACCCTCAGGTTGCTACGCCGTAGCTCTTTGAATGAGCTATGCCGTAGCTAGTTCAAAATTTCAGTGTCTATTTTAACCACCTAACATTGCTACGGCGTAGTTCGTTTAGCTGCTACGCTATAGTTAGGTTAAAGTTTAAATGACAAATTGTAAATTTGCGTACCTGGATTTCGTAACGAGGTCAAAACTCGTATGTAGATCGTCAATGCATGTTTTGTCTTGATCTTTTAATGTATAAATTGAAACATACCTTAATTCGCCTAAATAAACTGCTCCCCGGCAGCGGCGCCAAAAACTTGATGCGTTATCTTCATCCTGGTTTACATTTATAAACTTGAAGTTATAAGGATTAACACATACTAACGGCCAGTGTACCCGATCATGTGTAGTATGCCATTAGATAAATCCGAGTGTCGTCCCAAGAGCTGTTGTTCTGGCGAACTAAGATAAGTACTAAAAGGGGTATTAGTTGAATAGAGTAAATAGTAACCAAGACATAAAATAAATAAAAGAGAGAATAAAGATACTAAGGCATAAGATAGGTTACTAAGATATTAAGGCAAAGCATATTCATATTTTAATGTTCTATGTAGTGGGTGCAAGTCAACAAGAGTCAAATGGTCATATCGTCAGCCCTATCTTGCACCTCGTCCTATTCTCGACTATTGTAAAGCCGAGAGTTCATCGGTCAAGATACAAGAGTCATTAAGTGCCATGTTTAATAGACTTGTTCTAGTGAAACCCGGCATGGTCAGATCTTAGATTCCCTCTAGCTTCTTAAGCATACCCGGTTGGTAGGTGGTCCTAGGGTTAATTCGCACATAAGGAAAGGTAGTACTATGGCCAATTCTTACCAATCCCCACAACCTACTAGTCTAGGGTCCTAGGGTTAATTCACCTAGACTGAGTAGATTCAACCAAGCTTATACACTACCGAAACGAAAAAATAACGAACAAGCTAAGATAACGTCTATATAGATAAGTATGAATGATAAACTAAAACCAAATCTTAATAAAGAGAATTTATGAATGTAAAACAAAATTAGAATTCAAACATGTATTAGACTAGGTGGTTCCTAGTCTAATTATACACCATCTCTCTAGCCTTCGTGGTCTTCATTCTTCTTATGGGTCGTTCTCCCCAAACCCTAGTGCAGGTTTGGGGGAGAGGAACTTGACAATTTGTGGACAAATTTCCTTTGGTATTTATAGGGCTCGTCTTTGCTACGGCGTAGTTGTATGGTAGGACTACGCCATAATCTTTGTAATAACCTCTACGGCGTAGCTTGTTGGATTGGTACGCCATAGTCTTCGTAAAATCATTCCTACGCCGTAACTCAATGACTTGTTACGGGCGTAGTCTTCAGAAAATCCTTCCTACGCCGTAACTCACTACTTGTTACGGGTGTAGGGCTCATATCTTCAACATTACGTCGTAGTCCAATTACTAACTACGGCGTAGCCTTTGGTAATCTCAGTTACGCCGTAGCTCATTTGCTTGCTATGGCGTAGTCTTCATTTCTTGGGGTAAAACATCTAACGGTGTAGTATCATCACTTAACTAGACCGCAGTGTTTGTGTCTTCAATGTAACTTTAAACGTAATTCCCACTCTTAAGCCAATAAATCATCAATAACGTACTTTTACTCATCTTTACCCTGAAGCCAAAATAGGAAGAAATAAGAGTAGATATTCTTCATATAAATAGAAAAGATGAGCAATTCAAAGGGAAATTAACGCTTAAATCATGGGTAAATTTTATGTTATCAAAGATCCCACCCCTTTTTCACCCAAAATCAAAATACAAACACTAGTCATATATATCTTCTCTATATTCATCTCTTCTCCTTCTCTCTAGAACTGACTCACACCACTGCCACACTTCACCGCCTTATCTCGCCGTCGTTCCACCAACCATCGCTCCTCCACGCCTTCACCGTCATCAAGACAAGGGAACTGTATGGGTTAGTTTGTTTGCTTCGGTTGTTTGGTTCGAGATAACCACCACATCCAACACCATCACAGTCAAGCCACCATCATCCTCATCTCACCTATCCTACTCTGTTCATGGGTATGCTCAAACACATATTTAATTTATATTTTCTTAAATGTGTAATCAAATATAAAACGATTTATATTTATTTTCGTGGATTAAAACTAGCCTAAAACATGTTTTTGATTATAAATTCGTGTGGTGGTAATCGTTGCAGGTAGACTTATTAAGACAACATAGTTTTCCTGTTTATTCGAATGGAGACAATCGACGTGTTCTAAGAGGCCACTATTTTGCTCGTAAAGGGAGTCTTAATTGGTTTCCACTCCGAGAGGATGTTGCTGAACAGTTGGAGTTTTCTTATCGCAGTCGCATAAGTGATCTATTAAAAGATTAACATAACATCTGTTATATAGGAAATTAACTCAAATATGGTTGCCTTTTGTGAAACTGTTTCATTTGTACCAAATGTGTGTGATTTGCTTGCTTGGTAATGTGTTTGACATTTATTCGTTCCAGGTTTGGCACTGCAGAACATTTCAACCATCTGGATTATTTGTTTCCCGAGTTGATATGCAAGGGTCTACCCCGGACCCGGTATGTTGGTTTTTGATGCTAAACTTATATTTGGGACATCTAATTTTGTCGTCTTTTACGTTAGCATTAAGCACGTTACTTGTTTCTTGTAGGGGCTACATGCTATTTTCACGGGTGAGGATGATACATGGGAAGCTTGGCTAAAAATTCGCTTATAGTGTAAGAAACCAAGGCACTAATAATGGTGCAAAAATTGAGGCGTGGGTATGCTCCATCTCAGTCACCAAAAGCCAACCCATGTATATTTTTACTGTTTCATGGTTGGCAGATCTTATATTATGCAACAATATTAGTGTCTTTGTTAGGAATTATTGAAATGTAATAGTTTTTATTTCTGCTGTTAGTGTGTTTATGGTTTTTGCTGGCAGTGATATAGTTCCTGCTGGTATGGTTTCTGCTGTTAGCAGATATTATATTAGGTAATGATATGCATTGATTTTCTATTTATTGCCGTATTAGGGTTCCTTGTGTATAAAAGGAACATCCGGTTCTGTATTAGACACTACTTGAAGAAAAACACTTTTATTAGATCCATAGAGGATCATTGTTTATTAGAAAACTTTGGAGTAACTTTGATTGTGTTCTTATTATTCCGTTGTGCATATAATCATTGTTGCTATAATCCTAGATTGGGCTTAAACGATCTTCTACAATTGGTATCAGAGCGGGTGGCTCGTGATATCTAGGGATCTACAAGGTTTTCATTGTCAACAAAGAGCAGTTTCGAAGACGAGCAGATCTGGTTGTCGAAAAGAGCAATGTTGCAGATGATACAAATTGGTTAAAAGAAGCAGATTCGAATGAAAAATTAAAAGGTAATCGTATATTTTTTTTGCTATCGATCTGTTGCATAAATGAATTGGTCAATAATTTATTAATTATTGGTCGCTGGTCATTAATATTCGATACACCTTTGTCATGGTCTTCAAGAGGAATTATTTTATTTAATAATCATAAATCATGGGATGGTGATGATGTGTAGATTATTTTTATAATTGGTTGAATTAATCAAGGATCGATGGAAAGTTGTTATATGAATTGTGGATGGTGACAACATTATCTAATTGGTGGACTTTACACGTCAGTTTGTCATTCATGTGCGCATGATTCATATTAATTGATATTCTTGATTGTGGATTTGTCATATACTGCAATTAATTGGAAGTGAATGAGATTTTAATGGGTCGGTAAAGGTTATTGCTCCGTATATTTTACTCCGTAGCAATATAGGTTGTGGGGTTGCTTTTATCCCGTAGGTGCTGCTGTTGAAAGGGTTTGTCGTCTTTTGGGAAGTAAATATTACTTCTGTTTGTAACGATTCTCATTGTGAGGTAACAGCTAAAGGAATAATAAATCTCGCAATTCAAGGTCAATGATGGTATATTTAATTCGAATTGTCGACTGATGCATATATGTTATCTCGTTCATATTTGTCGACAAGTGTGCTTCTCCATTTGCTTCTCGTAGTGCATTTAAAGTTTGTGGGATATACTTTTTAATTGTACACGAGTTGTTGCTGCTGATTACTTTTGTGGTTGCTTCTTGTTTCTGCTGCTCGGGTTTGTTGCTGCGGCTCTCTATTAAAGTTACTACTGGTGTGAAATTTTGTTCGAAACTGGTACAAACCTCACAACCAAACTTCTCTCCACACCTTTAAAATGGCTGAATCTAAAAATGAAAGGGATCGTGCAATGTTTCCTTATTTGATGAATGATGAGTACGAGGTCTGGGCTATGAAAATGGAACACTGGATCACGAACAATGATATGAATATCTGGAAGGTGATTCAAAATGGCAACAGCATGAAAAAGATTGGAAGAGATCGCGATGGAAAATCATTATTCTCCCTCCAACGACTGCAGATGAACACATTGAAGTTCATAGGGAATCAAAGGCAAGAACTACCTTGCTTCAATCTATTCATGCTGATCATGTAGCAGATTTCCATTATATGGATAATGCAAGGGATATATGGAATGCAATCAAAGCAAGGTATGGTGGAAAGGCTAAATCCAAGAAGATGAGAAAGGAAGCTTGTACTATAGGTGATGCTGGAGAATTTGCACTCATGGGTGTCATTCCTGAGGTACATAACTGCCCTTTTGGTTGTGTCAATAAGTATAATGAACTTCAAATGCAGTATAATGAATTTAAGGAACAAAATAGTGAATATTTTATACAAGTTCAAGCTTATAAGAACTCCCTTAAAACATTAGAGAAACAAAAGGTTTGGTATCAAAATAATCAGTTGGCGTATGAAGAAAAGATTAGGGTGTTAGAAAGAGATTTGGAAAACAAAACAAACTTGTTAAAACACACTGAAAGAGAAAATGCTAAAACAATCTTAGAAAAACAAGAATTGCAGGATAAGTTTGATAAAGAAGTAGCAGGTCGTATGAAGTGGCAAGAACGAGCTAAACACCTTGAGAAGTTAATTAATAGTTCTCAGTCCACTAGGTCTAAGAGAGCGTTAGGGTTTGGAGACTATATAGGGCCAGATGAAATATATGACCCTAATGAACCAGTACATTAGACCCTGAACCTCTTTTGTAATTTCAAACTCCTATTAAATATGTTAAAGAAGGGGGAATGAATGTTGTTTCTCCACCAATAACAGGAACATTTAAGCCTACCTCTCCCCAAACAGACTTAGATGAATCACAATTGTCTTATGGTACAAAGTCCTCAACCTCTAGTGACTCTAATTCTGTGTCTAATGACTTTGTATCTTGTGATAACTATGACAAGTCTTCCAAGGTCAATGTCCCTGCCCCTAGTGTTTTTAGTGTCAAAAGCTAAGAGTCCAACTCAACTGAGTCTACCTCCTTTGCATCTACTTCTAGTGTTTCTACATATAAGAGTAAAGCTGAGATTGAATCCAAAGTTAGGGCACCTATCCAAGAACCCATTGTTGTTCAAGATTTACCTAGTTTCTCTTGTAATAGATCTGATAAGAATAAATACAATTCTAGGACTTCTTGTAATAAGAATGGTTATTTTAACAAAAAGGCAAGTCATTTTAAGAAGAAATCTTGTTTTGTGTGTGGTAGTAAATTTCATCTCATTAAGGATTGTGATTTTCATGAGAAACAATTGGGTATGTGTCATGACCAACAGACCTTTAGACCCTGATGAGACGAAAAATGTTACGTTTTTAGGGGTCGGTTTGAGTCATAATTCGTATGTTTTTGGTTTGGATTTCACCCAAAGTCGTTTCTTTTCTCATTTTAGGTACTTTTGAAGGGAAAATCACAAAAGAAGCATTTTCGGGCGTTTTCGGAGTGAAAAAGTGCGGAAAACAACAAAAACTCAAAAGACCTTGAAGATTACAGAAGGTGACGCCATCACTCTATACAAGGTGACGCCGTCAGGAACAAGTGAAGTCCAGAATTGGAAAAATACTCGTGACGGGCCAGAGAGTTCGTAGTGCAAATTGGTGACGCCGTCAACCAAGGCCGTCAGATCTGGAATCAGCAATTATGACCACGTCAAGGAAGGCCGTCTGAAAACCCTAATCGCCGAGCTGACGACGTCACCTATTGGGTTGACGCCGTCAGCCTGCAAAATCTATATATATAGAACGTTTTTCTTTTATTAAATGAGAATTTTAGAGGGAGAACTTGGGACCAAAACCTTAGTACGAGTTTTACAGACCTTGGAGGGTATCCAAACCCTTCCAACTTGCATGTTCAATT
>LBNU01036727.1:0-10857 GCA_014162995.1 Artemisia annua | reverse complement strand
AACATACGGACTACCATCCACACCCATCTTTTATTTCTTAGTTTTGTTTTATTTTGTTTTTGATAGTTTAAGATTGAGTCTAGTCTTGGCTTGGCAACGCCACTTGTATATGTAACTAAATAAGATGATTGACTAGCCACCAGTAAACTATCCCTTATCCAACCAAACCGTGTTTTCCATATCCCTAAACCTCCCGTTACAACCCTTTTGTAAAGCCCTCTTTGATAGTTATCCTAGGTGCTTACGCCTTAGTGGAGAAGGTTTTCGATCCTCTCTCAAGCCTATGGTAATCTATTTATTATGACAGGTAGTGAGTGATATTATCCATTTCCTTTATATTATATCTACATATTATCAACCGAGAGATGTGAGTATCCAAACACTACATGAGAGGTGCTAGTGTGCTTATTTTGAGTAAAGTGGAACGACTAACTCTTGTAATTACTTTTAAGTTCGCATTAAATGACCTCTAACTTGTTTTTCAATTGGGAATAAAAGCGCATTTGCTTGAGGACACGCAAATCTCAAGTGTAAGNTAAGTTCGCATTAAATGACCTCTAACTTGTTTTTCAATTGGGAATAAAAGTGCATTTGCTTGAGGACAAGCAAATCTCAAGTGTAAGGGTATTTGATGAGACGAAAAATGTTACGTTTTTAGGGGTCGGTTTGAGTCCTAATTCGTATGTTTTTGGTTTGGATTTCACCCAAAGTCGTTTCTTTTCTCATTTTAGGTACTTTTGAAGGGAAAATCACAAAAGAAGCATTTTCGGGCGTTTTCGGAGTGAAAAAGTGCGGAAAACAACAAAAACTCAAAAGACCTTGAAGATTACAGAAGGTGACGCCGTCACTCTATACAAGGTGATGCCGTCAGGAACAAGTGAAGTCCAGAATTGGAAAAATACTCGTGACGGGCCAGAGAGTTCGTAGTGCAAATTGGTGACACCGTCAACCAAGGCCGTCAGATCTGGAATCAGCAATTATGACCATGTCAAGGAAGGCCGTCTGAAAACCCTAATTGCCGAGCTGACGACGTCACCTATTGGGTTGACGCCGTCAGCCCGCAAAATCTATATATATAGAACATTTTTCTTTTATTAAATGAGAATTTTAGAGTGGAGAACTTGGGACCAAAACCCTAGTACGAGTTTTACAGACCTTGCGGAGCGGTATCCAAACCCTTCCAACTTGCATGATTCAATGAAGATATAGTCTTTATTCAACAATATCTCTATGTTTGTTGTGATTTATCTTGTACCTTGTCTTTTCTTTTAATATGCTAGGCTAATTTACTTTTGTTTGCTTAGATCTAATGAAACCTAACTATGATTATCAGTGGATGTGTATGTTGTGGATTGTATTTTTTGGATGAAATGTTCATCTTACGGTTAGACTTAAGGAAAACTGGCTAATCTCCTATATGGTAACATGCTTGAACGTCTTTAGAAACGTGACATCATATGTGCGTATATTGGTTTTAACGGTAGTATTTCATGCATAGGTTGCTATCGGTGCAGCCCATGATAGGATGCCTTGACGTATCGTCATAGAGCTGAGGTAGGAACTTATAGAGTTAGGGGAATTTGAACGCACTCCCTACGACTTTGGTTAGGAATACACCCGGTCATCCAAGGCAAACTCAACATACTAGTCACATTGATAAAAGATAGTTAGGGAGTAATGAAATCTAAGTAAACACTATTCTCACCACTGATTTTCTCTAAACCAAAAAAATACAAAAAATATAAGTAGGCTTAGAAGTAGATAACTTGCGGTTAGGTTGACTAGCAACTAATTCCGCCTATCCTCCAAAAACCAGGAATTTACGCTTTCATAAAACATAAAAATACAAAAAGAATCTTCCTCCACCCTTAGACCTAGATTAGAGTAGTTTTTAACCTAACGAACACTATTCCCTGTGAGAGAACGATCAATCCCCCGGTACTTGCCACTTCACTATACTACATCGGTCAGGTACACTGCCTGGTGGGGATTGCAAGCTTCTCGAGATCCCTCGAGAGGTAAAACGTAGTGCGTGTTGCAATCCACGCGCATCAATGCACTAAAAATTTAAATAGATTCCTTAATAATTTTATGTAAGGAGATCTTCCCATGCTTTACCTCTAACTGCTATTATATCAGTATCAATTTTGATGTCTATAATAATTATGTGGTTTTTCAAGCTTCCAAATAACTAAAATGAAACATGCATCCTTATGCAGCTTTTGTCTCCTAAACTGATAGATATGAGCTATTATATAAACTATAAACTTTGGACATTTGACTCACTAAATAACAAACAATAACTATGGCCAATACTATGATAAATGTCCCGTTGTTCTAATCATGATATGAAGGTAAAGATACCTAATTACCTAACTGTTTATTGTATAAATATAGCTTCGTGTACGTTTGGATCATTTTGTGACTGTTACACTCAACAATTCTTATATCAAATTTAACATCTTTATACATAAATTTAACATTTTACATGATCTCAGATAAAAATAGCCCATACAATCAAGAGTACAAGCATAAAAACCAATAAAAGACTTTTAGCAACAGATTATCAGTGAAATATGAGGCTCAAGAGAACTATGAAATGTGTGGACTTTATGAACATCACTAAACATGCTCAGGTTTAAGGACAATAAACACGCTCTACACGGTAGCTGAAAAAATCAATACAAAACACATAACGGAAATGACAGATACATGCAGAAAAAAGCTAATGCAATTGTTAGCGCCCTTTTAATTAAGCCCATATTTTATGCACAATAACCAAAACCCCATGCCACAAATTCAGGTGCCAGCTAACCAACGATAACCCAAAAGTTAACATTGGATACATTACATGCTTAACCTAATCACATTTACAGGTCCATAAACCTATATTAGTTTTGAACCCATTTCGAATCACCTGTTTACTGATTAAGATGTCTAATTTAAAACCTCTAGGTTTTAGTATTGTTTCAGGCAGTTAAGTAAGGTAACTAATCCCAAATGCGAAAGCCACTGGTTAAGATGCCCTAATTTTACACACATCGATGCCCTGATTTTACACAAATCGATGCTCTAATTTAACACAAATTGATGCGCTAATCTTACACAAATAATGTTTTAATCAAACAAATAGATGCTCTAATCATGAATCCATTGTTCACTAATCTCGCTAACAAGTATGCCCTAATTTTTTAAACTGGTGATTAAATCCTTATAACATATTCAAACATTTACATACGATTGCTCTAATCTATCAAAAAACATGCTATAACATATTATATACACAAATGCTTCAACAACTATTGTTGATGCAATAATCATACATACATATGTCGTAACATTTTTTTCAAATGCCTTCTATTAGATTCAAACAATGAGATACTATTTCATAAAACAAACAAATGCCTTAAATTAATTCATGATGCTTCAATCTCACAAACAGATGCTCTAATTATACAAAAATATATTATGCCCTAAAAATTTAAACTGATGCTTTAATCTATATAACAGATTTCAAAATGAGGGCACTTAAGTGCCTATGATGCTTTAATCAAACAAAACAGATGCTCTAATCAATAATTAACTTTTCACTAATCTCGCTAATAAGTATGCCCTAATTTATTAACATGTTGCTTAAATCCTTATAACAGATTCCAACATATTATATACATAGATGCTCTAATCTATCAAAAAAGATGCTTTAACATATTTATATACATAGATGCCCTAAAACGTAATTTTATAATAACATGAATATTTAAAAGGCTGTAATTAAAAATTTACAGTTTTAGGATATCTCTGATTTGATTTCAATATTCTTCTAGTGTTCGACAGATGTACGACAGGAATGATTGAGTGGTGGAAATGATGACGAAAATGATGAAGGTTGAGTAGTGGAGATGATGACGGTGGAGTGATGGAGATGACGACGGGAATGATGACGGTGACGGTGGAAATGATGATTATTGATGTTGTGGTGGTGCGGTGGTGATTGGCGGCGATGTGGTGGCTGTGTGGTGGTGGCGATGTAGACGGTGGTGGTGGCGATGTAGATGGGAGGTAACTGTGTGTGTGTGTGTGTCTGATTAAATGATGCTCCTCTTTTGCTTTTGTTCTTTTTTCTTTTTTTATTTTCTACCCTGAAGTTTTAGTTATGTTCGCAGTCTATCCTGTAACTTTTTTTCTCACTTTTCTAACGAATTATACTTTTCTCTTGAACCTTACCCTATATATATATATATATATATATATATATATATATATATATATATATATATATATATATATATATATATATATATATTTTAACACAAAACTTTCAAAATTCGATTTTTGTAAAAAAAGTTATTTATAATTTCTTTTTCATGAAACCTTTTGATTATGTTAATATACAACCCAACTTGAGTCTTCTCCCAGTAAATCTCCTTCATAACTTCGTACAACTAATTTAACTTGGAGATAGGAGCAAAATAAACCATACAACTTATTATACGCTAATTAAGACATACAACCAAATTAAACCATCCTATTCGGCTAAAAGTTAAAATATACGTTATGAACGAAGACACCTAATACGTAATTCCTTTTTATAAAATTCAAACCAGATTTAGTAGATCACAATTTCCGATCATAACACCAGCCCTTATGGTTATTAACACACCCAGTTCCGAACAGAATTCGGCAATGGTGGCGACACTACAAAAAAGTCAAATTTTACATGGTTATTTTTACATGCCTTGTGAAGACGTGCACTTTTATTTATACATTTACAAAATATAAGATGTGTTAAAAATTAACACAATTACAACGTAGTAACATGATTTTATCTACCCACATTAATAGAAGTGTGAACAAATTAAACATTTATCAATGTCTAGTAACAAACAATCACACTATCTAAAAAGGGTCACGCTTCCAAGCAAGTAAAATTGCTTATAAAACAAGGTAATGACAAATAGAGAGTGCACCATACAATTTCTAGAGTTGAGATCAATATATATCTCATATTTGTCATAGATCAAAAAACCAATCTTATCCATCTATTTTTTCATCTTAATTAATAAAAACCATTTTCACCATTTTTTTTAAATAACATATCTTGCAAACGGTAAATCTTCAACTTATAAAAAATACACCATCGAGAATTAAATTATCTGTCTATAGATATGCATTTCTCTATACTTTCGATGATTTTTTTTTTTTCAAAATTTTCGCCTAGAAAAATCACATGTGATTTGTAAAAATCAAATCACATGTGATTTGTAAAAATCAAATCACGTGTCATTTCTCTGGGCGAAATTTTGAAGAAAAAAAATGTTCGTCAAAGTATATAAAAGTGCATATCTATAGAAAGATAATCTAATTCTCGTCACGATGGTATGATTTTTTTTCGCGTAACGATTAACGATTTGCGAAATATTTAATTTTTAATAAGAGGGTGAAAGTTTATTTTTATTTTTATTTTTTTGTTTTGATAAAAAAAAATGAATGGCCAAAATTGGATAGATCTATGAAAAATATGAGATATATATATATATATATATATATATATATATATATATATATATATTGAACTTTTGCCATGATTTCTATACGCTTGTAGAGTTGTAGGTGTGGAAAGTATTTTAGGCGGTTTGTTTGGCAATATGTTTTCTACAACTTTGTGGGTGTGGATATATTTTTATTATTTTCCACACTTATACATGTGTACTTTAGATGTTTTTCCCCCACACTTCTTCATGTGAACATTTAATTGTTTTGTCCACATTTGCAAATGTTAAGATATTATGTTACACCTCAAAACCGGTTTTTGAGTATTTTATTATTAAAGTGCCTTGTATAAGTTTGGCTAGAACGCATATATATGTTTGAAGACCTTATATGATTGGTTACTTAATAGAAATTAAGTTGAAAGTCAACCTTAAGTCAAATGTTAAGTTATATAGTTATAGAAAATACTATGTGGCTCAAATACTAGAAAAGAGACTTGAAGGACCAAATATGCCCAAGAACCAAAGATGTACCAGATTTTTAAAGGGTCAATACTTCCTTTGACTTTTACCACTTTCCAAAATGGCGTAGAGTGCGTGTGGGTGTGTGCGCGCGTGCACTTAGGTGGGATGTGACAAACAAGAAAGGGAAAAGAGTAAGGCATTTGAGCAAATTGAAGGTGAATCAAGGTCTAAATTCAAGAGTTTAAGCCCTAGCTATATTTCCCCGCATGAAAGTAACCTGACCCTAATTAATTTAAGGTTAGGGTTCATGCAATCAAATTGGGGGTTTTGGGTAAAAATGGTTTTGAGTCAAAGTGACGATGTTATAGTGTTAAAGGCTTAAGTCCTTTTTATGGTTATTAATTAATTGGGTGAATTCGGTGATTTTATCATATGATCATATGCATGTAAGAGATGTGTTTGGTTATACAAATAGGTTCTGTAAACCATTTTTATTAGTTATGCATTGTGGAGTTGGTTAGTGTTTGTGATGATTCTAATTTAGGAATCAAGTGATTATGGTAATGATATTTTTTGGTAAATTAGCTATGAAGCTAAGGTTGGTAATACGGTTATAACTTGATGTTATAATGATTTTTAACATATTGTGTTTCGATGAAGTTTGTGTTAAGCATATGGGAAGCTTGATTAGAAGGCTTGGACTAATGCTAAGATAGGCTAGTTATATATAACTAGCTAAGGTAATAAATTGGGCTAGTACTATTTTCAGTTATGGTATGTGTTTTTGATGAATGAATTGTTGAAGTGCTATTATGTAAGTGATGTTGTGATGTAGTCATATGGACAAGTGTTGAATGTATATGATGCATATGTGACTGAATGATGTATAACGACTTGTTATTGCCAATTACTTACTAATGCTTTGATTTCTAACGGAACATGGGTTCTTGTGCCCCATCCAGCTAACGTAATGTTGTTCATTCTATGTGGCTTTTCAGGCATAAGTTTAAAGCAGATGGTTCGTTAGGTAGGTACAAAGCTCGGGTAGTTGTCAAAAGTCGCAGTCAACAGCAGGGGATTGATTGTGACGAGTTTTTAGTTTGGTGGTTAAACCTACTAACATCATACTGTATTGAGTCTTGTAGTTTCGCGGGACTCTCCTATACATCATCGTGACGTGAAGAATATCTTTCTCCATGGTCACTTATCTGAAACAGTATATATGCATCAACCACCTGGGTTTATAGATTTTCGTCACCATGATTATGTGTGTCATTTGCAATGGTCGTTATATGGGATTAAACAAACCCTTATGCGTGGTTACAACTACAACTTGTTACGTGAGCTGGGTGCCCCTATTTTTAATGCTACTTTGGTTTATTGTGATTATGTTAGTGTCGTTTATATGTCTGCGAATCTGGTTCAGCATCAGCCTATAAAACACATCGAGATTGATATTCACTTTGTCCATGATTTATTTGTTTCAGGACAAGTTCGTGTTCTTCATGTGCCTTCCTGATTATGCCAATATCTTTACTAAGGGCCTTCCCACTGCTTTGATTCTTGAATTTCACTCCAGCTTGAGCGTTCGAAGGCCTGCCGCTCAAACTACGAGAGTATTAGTCGATATATTAGCCCGTTTATTTTTAATGTGGGCCTAGCCCATTAGTAGCTAGGCATGGCACGACTTATGTTTGTATCTATACATTGTTTCGGGAATGAAGAAGTCTTGGGGAATGATTAATTCTAATACAAGCTTCCCCTTTTTAATTATAACTTTGTCCAAAATTACATAAAAAGAGTCTGTAAATACATGCGTATTTATTTTTCTTTTCTATATTTGATTTGGGGAACGAAAATTGATTGAATTTGACTAAATTGATGATCAGTTTCAACTTTTATTGGCTAATCAGGTTGCTTGATTTTGCCACCTGTCAAAGTAATGCAACATGATTGGTAAAGCTCTTTTTATCAAGATTACCTTTATAAAATTGATTCAAAATAACATAATTCTTTTATTATGTAAAATGATTCATTCGAAAAACTTTTCAGAAACTTTTCACCAAAGAGTTGGAACAAAAGCGATCAACAAACAATTGGAAAGGTTCTAAGGCTTACAAAACTGTAAACCTAGTGCAACATAAAGGTTTAAGTTTGCAACATTGTTTAGGCTCAACTGATAAATGAACAATGTTTCCCTCAATATGGCTTTGTGTCACACCACATCTTGAGCGCATTGACCATGCTTCAAACAACCTTTCTCCTACTTCCACAGAGAAACCATTATTGCTGACATCAAGTAGCCGAAGGTGTATCGCGTTAGCAATAGCAGATGAAAGTTGTAAAATGCAGTTCCCTTTGGGATCGTATACACGAGGCTTTTCAGCTCCTATCTCATCAACAAACTCCAATGAAGCATTGTACTCGTGAAGAGCGTTTTCTGACAAGTTGAGCTTCTCTATAAACACATTGACTCGTAAAGCCTCAAGAATACTGACTATACCAACAAGCCCTAGTCGGCATTTGCTCAGATCAACAACTTTTAAGAAACAACGCTCGTTTTTTACTAGTGATGCCAAAGCAATGCCACCCTGCATTCATTCACGATCACGCTTTCTCTTTAGAATCTTTGAATAGACACACTCTTCATAATCAAGTGTACGTTAAAAACATAACCTCATAAGATCATATAATTTGCTATTCGTATGTCCAATATTAACAATCAATTGTACAAATTTATTGTTTACAAGTAACCAGGTGTATACTTCCACATTAGTGCTAGCAATTTCGACTCCATTTCCCTTAACATGAGTGGTTTTTGGTTATCTTTGTGGGTTTAATGGGTAAACTATAAAGTTGGCCAAAAGTAAAATACCAAAAGTTAGCCAATGTGTATGCAGATGCCTACAACCTCCTAATATGTGTTACTACTACAATTAAAAGAAAAATGGACAAACATATTGGCTGGTTAATTCAACCAGTATCTCAAGCTACCGGACTTGCCTATTTTTCCACCTCTAACAAATAGCATGCAATTTAAGTAATTTGAAAGAATATATTATTCGTTTGGATATAAAAGAATTCCAACCTCTTGCATGAGCGGATTATCTCCAAGATTCAACTCACGAATACCGTGGATCAAAGATATATCTGCACTGAGTTTCAAGATATAGTTTGATGTCAGCAAACATGAGGACATATCAAGTTGATCTAGGCCACCTCTCTTATTTTTCCATGAATCAGTCAACTGCATAGCCGCCTCCTGCATAAAAACGTTATATAAATCTTTTCAAATAATCAAGAAAATAATGAAAAAATAGAAGATGAAATGGATTGCTTTCTCACTGTTCCAATTTGTGTATCTCCAATCATCAATCCGGAGAAACATGGTACTCTTACGAGCTTACAAAGGCTATCAACAGCGTTTTTGTGTAGCCTTATGCCGTTTAGTTGCAGCTGAGAAAAGCTGGAACCAACAAAAACCAATTACTAATTGAATCTTTGAAAGGAAATATTTTATGATAGATTACGTATATAAAAATGTACACCTCTTAAGCGTGTGGAGTTTATCCAACAGATGAACAATGGCCAATCCTTTTATTGAGCTATTGTATCCTGTTCAATGGTAACGATAGCACGGAACAAGTTACTATCCACACTAGAGTAATTGCAAGATCAACAAGCAGAAAAAAAGGTTCAGATTTCAACGGGTCAATTTTTGGTATCATTTGATTACTATTTTTGTCCATAAATGTTAGGCATGACACTACGGTGATAAATTGAAATATGTGAAGATAAAATATTTTAGTGAAATAGCATTTGGATGAGTTTCATATGTTCGAATTTAGATAGTTATATTATTACCGTTTGAGATAAAAACTCAACCAAAATCAACCAACACACATTTAAGCCATCAAGTATATTCATCATAAATTTACCTATAAAAAGTTCTGAAAGTTCCGATTCAGGATCCAGAGACTCGGTAATCGTTTGGATCGTTAGAGACGAGATAGAACAACGCTCTATATTTAATCTGTAAAGACCTGCAATAAATAGTATTTAAACTTTCTTTGTCACATATAAACGGGTAAAACTCACAAAACAAATATCACAAAAACAAAGACATGATGGAAGGTGGTATCTAAAGATGATAAATTATATTCTTACATCTTAGATAACAAGAAAACCTATTGGCTGCTTACCTCCCCTACTTCCAAAAATCAGCACCAATCTAACTTCATCTGAAATCTCCTTAGTTTGTTGATGTTTTAGTAGTAATAAGATGTTATTGAACTATTTTATTTATAGTACTAAAAAACCTGTACTATGTGTCATTTTCAAATTTATCATTATTAATATGTTATTGGTCCATGTTGTAGACTCATGAAATAGATGAATCACCTTTGCACTTCTGCAAGATAATCGAAAGGTAAGGAGCACATCCATCTGTCAACGGATTCCCCGAGATATCAAGTATTTCCAAACGGGACAAAAGCCCAGGACTTTCACATATCTGTATGTTATAAAGAACTCAATAAACTGTTCTAAATGATTCCAAGAAATAACATGAGAGCAATAAATTTGAGTTTTTATGTAAACACGCTCATAAGCATAATTTGAACCTCCTATAGTCCATGCAATAT
Organism: Artemisia annua; assembly: GCA_014162995.1. Lineage (NCBI taxonomy): Eukaryota > Viridiplantae > Streptophyta > Magnoliopsida > Asterales > Asteraceae > Artemisia > Artemisia annua. Next base: position 260 of record LBNU01036727.1, on the reverse strand, counting down.
TTAGTTTGTTATTCTGTATATGCCTACAGTAGTTCATAATGAAAGTATTGCTAAAGTAATCTACAAAATGTGAAACTAAATTGGGAAACAAATAAAGAGAACGCACTGGTGGTTTTAAAAGCAAATGGCCAATGAGTTACAGCAATCCATCAGACTTGAACAATGACAGCTTTGTTATATGGCACGTTACAACGGGCCGGCCAGGTAAATAGCAGGTCATTCTTTAGTATGGGATATGTACATCCCCACGAAGCCTTTCT
>LBNU01036724.1:6341-18008 GCA_014162995.1 Artemisia annua | reverse complement strand
GTGATGTTGGTTGTTTTAAAATTGAGCATCTTCCTCAAAGGGATCATTTGGTAGAGATGAGATGGGTGAAGGTGGAATTTTATTGGTGAGTGTGATTGTGAGGTTGTCTTGGTGATGTTGAAGAGTGTTATTATTTGGGTAGTTTGAAGGCTTGGGTATTGGTTGGCTAGAGACAACATCATTTATAGACGATGATTTTTGACAAGTATCAAGCTTTCTTCTCCATACGGGCTTGACGGAGATTTTAGCATCTTTTGAAAACTTGGGTTTTTGGTAGTTGGAAGATGACATGTTTGGATGAATGAGCAATGATTTATGATGATGAGAAGCATTTATAGTGTGATGATTTTGTGTTTATGGAAGAAGAATATGTGTTGGATTTGATTGACAAAAGGTGTTTGTGAATTTAGGGAAATGATGAATCAAAATAGGGTGAAATGGGCTGAAAAGCAGAAAGTGAACAGCAACCCTCGTCTAGCAGATGGCCGGCCCCCTTAATTAGTGGCCGGTCCCCTTAATTTTAAGGGGGCCGCCCTTTGATTTAAGGAGGCCGCCCTGGTCTGAGGATCCAGGATGCCTGAAATGGGTTTTTGGTAAAGTTTTTCCAGAAAGGTGTTTGTTTTGGGGTTTGATTTTGGGCAAGACCAACTCTTTAGGCAACTAGGCAAGCATTTTGATAGTCTAACTTACATGAAAAACATATATGCTAGCAATTAAATATATAATCATAATTAAGCAAGCATTTAAAGCAAATAAACAATTAAGCAATTAATGAAACCTAAGGCAACTAATCTTAAGAGAAGGCACCTATTAGTGTCTAACTAGTGATGGAACAAATGTGACCATGAAGTTCTTGATTTTGTTCTAGTGTGAGCCTATATGAAACAAATGTGGTGTAAAGATTGCTTCGACTCTTATGAAGAACTAATAATAATCCCAAGAAACAATCTTTAGTCTCCTTGAATTAAATTTGCTTACTTCTAAATGTTATATATAAGTATACATTAGATTATATACTTATAGATGACGAGAGTAAGACTATTATGCATGATTTTAGAAAAACGTTTTTATCATTATTCAACAATGAGTTTTCCTAATCGTGAGAATGTTTTGGAAAAGAATTGAGGTTTTTATTGAAAGTATAATTATGCAAACAAAATATCTCAATTCCTGATTTTGTGCAAAACAGAATCCTAGACTCAGATTTGAGAAAAAAAGAAAGAAAAACAAAGAACTTTTTACCATCAGATGGCCGGCCCCCTTAAATAGAGCCGGTCCCCTTAATTTTAAGGGGGCCGCCCTTATATATTTAAGGGGTTCGCCCATCTGACACTTAAAAGTGTCCAGAATTTTGAAAATTTCAGAAAGTTTTGATCCTTCAAGAAAATTTAATCAATTTGTTCCATCATTCCTAATCCTAAACGCAGGTGGTTAAATAATTCACGCTTAAGGGGCTTAGTGAATATGTCGGCTATGTTATCTTCCGAAGCTACTTTTTCTATAGTGATGTTTCCTTTTTGTACATTATCCCTAAGGAAGTGATGGCGTATTTCTATATGTTTAGTCCTAGAGTGTTGAACGGGATTCTTACTTAAGTCTATAGCTCCTTTGTTATCGCACATAATGAGGATATTTTCTAATCTAATGTCATAGTCTACGAGAGCTTGTTTCATCCATAGTGCTTGTTGACATGCTGTGAAGTTGGATTTTGATTTGGGTTTTTGGTTTGATCATGAGTCATTTGATTCATGTTTGGATGAGAGTGATGTTGGTTGTTTTAAAATTGAGCATCTTCCTCAAAGGGATCATTTGGTAGAGATGAGATGGGTGAAGGTGGAATTTTATTGGTGAGTGTGATTGTGAGGTTGTATTGGTGATGTTGAAGAGTGTTATTAATTGGGTAGTTTGAAGGCTTGGGTATTGGTTGGCTAGAGACAACATCATTTATAGATGATGATTTTTGACAAGTATCAAGCTTTCTTCTCCATACGGGCTTGACGGAGATTTTAGCATCTCTTGAAAACTTGGGTTTTTGGTAGTTGGAAGATGACATGTTTGGATGAATGAGCAATGATTTATGATGATGAGAAGCATTTATAGTGTGATGATTTTGTGTTTATGGAAGAAGAATATGTGTTGGATTTGATTGACAAAAGGTGTTTGTGAATTTAGGGAAATGATGAATCAAAATAGGGTGAAATGGGCTGAAAAGCATAAAGTGAACAGCAACCCTCGTCTAGCAGATGGCCGGCCCCCTTAATTAGTGGCCGGTCCCCTTAATTTTAAGGGGGCCACCCTGGTCTGAGGATCCAGGATGCCTGAAATGGGTTTTTGGTAAAGTTTTTCCAGAAAGGTGTTTGTTTTGGGGTTTGATTTTGGGCAAGACCAACTCTTTAGGCAACTAGGCAAGCATTTTCATAGTCTAACTTACATGAAAAACATATATGCTAGCAATTAAATATATAATCATAATTAAGCAAGCATTTAAAGCAAATAAACAATTAAGCAATTAATGAAACCTAAGGCAACTAATCTTAAGAGAAGGCACCTATTAGTGTCTAACTAGTGATGGAACAAATGTGACCATGAAGTTCTTGATTTTGTTCTAGTGTGAGCCTATATGAAACAAATGTGGAGTAAAGATTGCTTCGACTCTTATGAAGAACTAATAATAATCCTAAGAAACAATCTTTAGTCTCCTTGAATTAAATTTGCTTACTTCTAAATGTTATATATAAGTATACATTAGATTATATACTTATAGATGACGAGAGTAAGACTATTATGCATGATTTTAGAAAAACGTTTTTATCATTATTCAACAATGAGTTTTCCTAATCGTGAGAATGTTTTGGAAAAGAATTGAGGTTTTTATTGAAAGTATAATTATGCAAACAAAATATCTCAATTCCTGATTTAGTGCAAAACAGAATCCTAGACTCAGATTTGAGAAAAAAAGAAAGAAAAACAAAGAACTTTTTACCATCAGATGGCCGGCCCCCTTAAATAGAGCCGGTCCCCTTAATTTTAAGGGGGCCGCCCTTATATATTTAAGGGGTTCGCCCATCTGACACTTAAAAGTGTCCAGAATTTTGAAAATTTCAGAAAGTTTTGATCCTTCAAGAAAATTTAATCAATTTGTTCCATCATTCCTAATCCTAAACGCAGGTGGTTAAATAATTCACGTTTAAGGGGCTTAGTGAATATGTCGGCTATGTTATCTTCCGAAGCTACTTTTTCTATAGTGATGTTTCCTTTTTGTACATTATCCCTAAGGAAGTGATGGCGTATTTCTATATGTTTAGTCCTAGAGTGTTGAACGGGATTCTTACTTAAGTCTATAGCTCCTTTGTTATCGCACATCATGAGGATATTTTCTAATCTAATGTCATAGTCTACGAGAGCTTGTTTCATCCATAGTGCTTGTTGACATGCCTTTCCAGCGCTTACGTATTCGGCTTCGGTGGTAGAAATAGCAAGAGCGGTTTGCTTCTTCGAAAACCAAGATGTTAAACAACATCCCATACGCGTGCAAATACCGCTAGTACTCTTTCTATCTACATAGTCTCCCGCATGATCCGAATCCGCATAGACAATGGTTTCTATGCCGGATCCCTTAGGATACCATAATCCTAAGTGTATAGTGCCTTTAATGTATCGGAAGATACGCTTAACCGTTTCTAGTTGAGAGGTTTTGGGATCCTCTTGAAAGCGAGCACAAAGGCAAACACTATACATGACATCGGGTCTACTTGACGTTAAGTATAGTAAACTTCCTATCATTCCTCTATACTTAGTGTTATCTACGGACTCACCTTCTTCATCTCTTGTGAGTTTAATTTCCGTAGACATGGGTGTCTTAAGTGGTTTAGAGTCTTCTAGGCCAAATTTCTTAAGCATTTCCTTAATGTACTTAGATTGGTTAAAAAAATATTCCATCTTCTAATTGTTTTATTTGTAGTCCTAAGAAGAAGTTTAATTCTCCCATCATACTCATCTCAAACTCATCATGCATGATTTTGGCAAATTCATCACACATTTCTTGACAAGTTGAGCCAAATATAATGTCATCGACATATATTTGAACAATGATAATATGTGAGTCACTTCTTTTAGTGAAGCGAGTGTTGTCTACCATTCCTATGGAATAATTGTGTTTAACCAAGAATGCCTTTAGTCTATCATACCAAGCCTTTGGAGCTTGCTTAAGACCATATAAAGCTCTCTTTAGTTTATAAACATAATCAGGTTTTGCGAAGTCAATGAATCCTGGAGGTTGTGCCACATATACCTCCTCATTGATAAAACCGTTAAGGAATGCACTCTTCACATCCATTTGGTATAACCTAAAGTCTAGGGCGCAGACATAAGCTAAAAGGATTCTAATGGATTCTAATCTAGCTACGGGGGCATAAGTTTCGTCATAATCAATTCCTTCTTGTTGATTATAACCTTGGGCGACTAACCTAGCTTTGTTCCTAGTTACTATTCCATTCTCATCTAATTTATTCCTAAATACCCACTTAGTTCCTATATGGTCACGTTCCTAGGATTTGGGACTAGTTCCCAAACATCATTTGTTTTGAATTGATTTATTTCTTCTTGCATAGCCATAATCCAACTTTCATCCTTTAAGGCTTCATTTATATTCTTAGGCTCTATTGTCGACACAAAACAAAAGAAGTTATTTTTGTCTTGCGCTTGTGATCTAAGTGTTCGTTGGTTTAGGTGACCTATGATGTTGTCGAAAGGGTGTGACCTAGATTCCTTAATATTTATAACTTCGTTTTCTTCTAAATTTTCTTCTTCAATATCATTTCCTAAAGGTTTTGTTTTAGTAACCTCAATAGCTTCTTCCTCTATAACATCATCATCTTCTAAGGGTAATGTCTTAGGTGGTGGAGGAGTTTTATCGAAGGTTACGTTTAAGGATTCTTCTACTTTCATAGTGTGTTTATTTAAGACTATATATGCTTTACTACTTTGCGAATATCCTAGAAAGATTCCTTCATATGACTTAGGGTTGAACTTAGTAAGATAATCTTTTGTGTTAAGAATGAAACATTTACTTCCAAATACCTTAAAGTAGCCTATGTTTGGTTTTCTACCTCTTAGTAACTCATAAGGAGTTTTTCCTAGTATTCGTCTAATAGACACCCTATTAAGTATGTATGTTGAAGTATCTATGGCATGACACCAAAATTTTTGTAGGATAGATTGTTCATTTAACATGGTTCTACTCATTTCTTGTAAGGTCCTATTTTTCCTTTCTACTACTCCATTTGATTGAGGTGTTCGTGGAGCGGAAAAGTTGTGAGATATTCCATTTAAATCACAATATTTTCTAAATTGTACTTCGTTATCGAATTCCCTACCATGGTCCGTCCTAATAGAAACTATAGAGCATTGTTGGATCGTTATAGCTCGAGGTTGTTTAGACCTCATATCATCTAGGAACACAATAACAATGATAATAACATGCAGCGGAATAAAACAAATCAAAGTTATTGCAACAAGGTTTTTCATCAATCATCATCACCTCCAATTATTATTTGATCAGAATAATAACATGTTACCTAACTGTAACAGGGATCTAAGACATCTCAGACCTTAGAGGTATCGAACACAAACAAACTAGTTCTAGGCGTTTATAGTTTACACGCCCTAGAACACACACACACACACCTTTAATGACTACATTATGGAAGACTTAATAATAAAACCTATACCTTGCCTCTCTTTATATAATAGAGAGTGCTAGGGTTTACAAAGAGAAAAGAGTAAATAAATACAGAATATGTAAAAATCGTTTCTACATAATAGAATATTTCCTGTATCTTGATATCTTTGAAGCTTTCTCTCTTTGTCAATATTAGTCCTTCATGTTTTCATTCTTCTTGTTTTGTCTCATCAAATCTATAAAACCCAACAATCTTCCCCTATTTGATGATGACAAAACAAACACGTTCTTGTACGAACTTCCCTAGACGAAGTAGAGAAGTTGAGATAATTAAATCTCACCATGAATGAAAACAGTCTTGTCTTCCCCTTAAACCATGCTATATCACCAAGGATCTTCAAGTAGCAATATGTAAATAGTCTTCCCCTTTTTGTCATCATCAAATAGGGGACAAATGTAAGCAACCTTGATCCTTACAACCACGAATCAATATTATACGTCCAATCCATCTTTCCAATGTTTCAAAGTCGCCCACCATTAAGTTTTCCGCATCTAAAAATGCACTTGAAACAATAGAAATCAAAACTAGCAGTAGTAATAACAACTAGCAGTTGTAAAAACCTTCACCTTGAATGATGCATGTGGATGGTTAAACATTTAATCAATAAGGTTCCCCTGAAACCCATATGTTAACCATTTGAAGAATGTAAGCTCCATGTAATGATTACTGATGAAGAAAACCAAATATAACGAACTTGATGAAGAAGTAGAATAACCCAAACTTGTGTCTTATGTCTTGTACTAACCACGTGACTCCAAACTTATATAAAACAACAAATATAAGTAGACTGCAATCCCTTGACAAAATCCTCATCTTCAATGAGACACTGAGCACTACAATGTAACTCCTTTAAGTGATAGTTAACTAGGTCTTCGTCCATCCACCCCTTGACCTATGAAAACTAGATTTGACAAGTCTTTGTCACCACCGTATAAAACAAACAAGTTACCTTCAAAGTGTAACACCCACTTTGATATGATAAAAACACGCATCCAAGAAACTCCACTTCATTGTCAAATAGGTGATAAATAATCTTCTTCGTAATCAACTAAAGCAAATAATTCCAAATACGAGCCTTTATAATCTGTGTAAGTACCAATAAACCAAAAACCTCCTCTGTGTGTGAACCCAAATCCTTCTGTGTGTGTAAAACTGTCACTTCCCCTCACTGTTGTAATGCATGGTTACCAATTAATAAAAACATATAATAGCCACCGACCTATTATCTCAAAACAAATTGATTAAAGTAACCAGGTACGAGGTTAAAATTCACTTCACCACTCAGCGAATCATCAATAATTAAATCCACCGTCCCACTAGCATACTTATCAAACTTCACTGCATAAATAAATCCATGACAAAGATATACCTTTATTGTAGTACGAATGTAAGGTAGCAGTGATAATATTCTGAGTGCAACAGTGGAAAATTTTGAGAGCAGTGGAAACGGGATACATTAGCAGTGGTAATTTAGCATTGGCAGTGGAAATGATCAAAGCGTAGCAGTGGTAAAATGAATGAGCAGTGATTGAAACCCATGAGTAAAATAACTCACATACTCAGTCACCTTAGCAATCAGCAGTAGGCCATGAATTTTCTTTAACATTCAAGAATAAATCAAGCTTATCAGATTCACTTCAACCATCCCATGTGCCTTGTTTAATCGACCTACATGTACTTGTAGAAAATGACACATCAGTATGAGAATAGAAACAAACATCGACCCACTTGTCTTGTAATCATCCCATGTGATCATGTAAATAAGTACGAGCATTTAATGCACCAGGAGCATCTTGAAGGACCACAAGTAGTATAATGTTGTATTTATTCCAGCAATACAAACGATCAAGAATAAGGACCAGCAATACTAACCCACTACAAGTACTAAGTTGTCGTTATCAACAAGTAGTACAAACTGATATCGTATAGTACCTGTGCCAGTCAGTTGCACTTTTATACTTGCTTGGCAAAACCTGAAACACGAATAAACATAGAAATCCAAGAACGATCAAGAAAACTCCTGTTGTTGTCGCCAATAACCTTGAAGATTTGAACAAGAACACTATCCAACATTTATCGAACCACTATCATACTTCCAGTGAAATACCATGAATCACAGAAGCAGAACCCATGAAGAACAACAACATCAGTAACCTTATTCCCATCCAATACCAAACTAAGGTTTAGTATGTTCAATCATCACAGCTTCTGGACGTATCTAGGGTTTTATGATAATCGATATTAAACAGCCAAAAACCCATTAACATGAGAAGTAGGAGATGTATTAGAGTTCATCAATAGTTTAAAACTAACTCCCTAAAGCTAATACAACTTCCTGACAAACCATTGTTATTAGAAGACATCATCATTGAATTTAGCCTTCACAAAGTCACATCAGATAGGGTTTTAAGAGAACACATAAGAATGAAAACGGATTAACACAAACTCTAAAACCCTAATTAGCAATTTCTTGAAGAACCCCTAAAAATCAACTAAACACCCTTCAAAATTGCTTTCAGACATGAATTATGAGGCACCAAACAATGTATTGCCAACTTCCATGATGAATTATAGCAAGTAACCACGAATTTTTGAAGTTGAATGACATAGAAAACCCTAAAAATTCAAAATAGCATACCTTTGTCTGCAGCAGTTTTCACGAATTTTTATCTTTTTACTGAGAGCTCGGATTGAAGATCCCTTCACTGAAAATATTCCTTGCTATGTTGGGAAGCTCCAGTAAAAATTTCAGCCCGATCCAACGGTTAACGAAGGAGAAATCGCTGTTACAAAACTGCCTTGCAGTGAGTTGCGAAAATTGACACAAAATTCGAATTTTACTTGTTTTCTTCGTTCTTCGACAAACCAAACCTTGTTTAATCCCACGATCACGAGACCCCTGGCTCTGATACCACATGTTGGATCGTTATAGCTCGAGGTTGTTTAGACCTCATATCATCTAGGAACACAATAACAATGATAATAACATGCAGCGGAATAAAACAAATCAAAGTTATTGCAACAAGGTTTTTCATCAATCATCATCACCTCCAATTATTATTTGATCAGAATAATAACATGTTACCTAACTGTAACAGGGATCTAAGACATCTCAGACATTAGAGGTATCGAACAGAAACAAACTATTTCTAGGCACTTATAGTTTACACGCCCTAGAACACACACACACACACCTTTAATGACTACATTATGGATGACTTAATAATAAAACTTGTACCTTGCCTCTCTTTATATAATAGAGAGTGCTAGGGTTTACAAAGAGAGAAAACTAAATAAATACAGAATACGTAAAAATCGTTTCTACATAATAGAATATTTCATGTATCTTGATATCTTTGAAGCTTTCTCTCTTTGTCAATATTAGTCCTTCATGTTTTCATTCTTCTTGTTTTGTCTCATCAAATCTATAAAACCCAACAAGCATCCTAGCTTATTTTGTATCATTTTACTAAATGTCTTAAATTTTTCAAAGGCCCCGGTTTTATCGCTTAGGAACCTAGTCCACGTGTATCGTGAATAGTCATCTACTATAACTAAGGTGCAGCGATTGCCACCGTAGCTCCGCACCGCGGATGGACTGATGAGGTCCATATGAAGTAGTTCTAAGCATCTAGTGGTGGATACTATATTCTTAGCTTTATGGCTAGCATGTGCTTGTTTTCCTATTTTACAGGCATCGCAAAAGTGTTGATTATATTTTAGGCTAGGCAAGTTTCTAACTAGTTCCTTAGACACCAATGATTGTATTTGTTGCATGTTTGCATGACCTAATCTCCTATGCCACAAAGTGGAGTTTTCGTCTAAGGTTGCTAGGCATATCCTATCTTCCAATTTATCTCCTAGTTTCATGACATATACGCCGCCTTTCCTAATTCCTCTACCTATGATTTTATCATCCTTAATAATTATACTATCCTTATCGGTAAAGGTAACCCTACACTTATTGTCACATATTTGACCTATACTAAGCAAGTTATATGTTAAGTTATCTACATGTTCAACATTTTCAATAGTTAGTGAGTCTTGAGAAATCGTACCTTTGCCTATGATTTTTCCACGACGATCACTACCAAAAATAACATTACCTCCATTGTAAGATTTGTATGTAGAGAATAGCTTGCGATTCCCCGTCATGTGTCTTGAGCACCCGCTATCCTTTACCCATTCATCGGGCTCCAAATTAATTCCTAGGCATACTTCATTTGACGCTTGAGCAACGAAACATTCTTGTTCTTCATTACCAAATCTTTTCCTTCGAGTTGTTTTCCTTTTATCTTGTACTCTTTGTCGTTTTTTGATAAGTCTTTTGAATTCTTTGACAACCTTTGCATATTCTTCGTCTCCACTTTCGGAACTAGAATCGTCATCTTCATCGTCACTTAGTTTGTTGGATCGTTATACTCTGACCAAACTATTATATAGCTTGTTAAGGGTTTAGTAGCCTTGGATAAATCCTAATCTACTAACAATGAAACACTGAATTACTCTATTAAGTATGCGGAATTACTTAACAAAGCTAAGAAGAATTAACCAAACTTTGATTATATTAACACCTTAAATCTGCTTGTAGAATGCAGACTATTACAACTCTAACTTCTCTAAATCGTATTCGTAAAACTCTCTTATCTCTAATGCCAACCTAGGGATCCTTTTATAGGCACAAGGAAAACCCTAGTCGGTTTACATAACTTGAACGACAAGTATACAATCCCTAACTAATAGAATATTCTAGATTACATAATATTCTAATTCTAATAATACATTCAGTCTTTATATTCAAGCAGTACTTTGACTTATCAACGAGCAGTACTTTGATCAATAGCAGTACTTTGACTTTAATACTTCAGCAGTACTCTGAAGAGCAGCACTTTGATATCCAGCAGTACTTTGATCTTTTATACTCCAACAATCCTCCCCTAACTTGAATTCTACTTGTTTGATTTCAAGTTTTCTGTGTGTAAGCTTTATCTTCATGGAAAGATTGTCTCCTTTGAAAAATATACTCGTTGGTTTTGTCATCATCAGCATAAAGTACTTGCAATCTTTATCAGCAACAAACTTTTATCTTTACAGCAACATAAACTCGTCTTCTCAGCTACTCAGTAACATTAGATACATCAAATCATATTCAGTTTCATACTATTCTCATCACTTCCAGGTGTGTGAACTCCTGTGAGAGGTGAATCATTGAAAATTAATGGATTTTGATGTCTCTTTACCAAAGCCATTAACTCTGGAGTAGCCAATGTTTAGGTTAAGTAAACCATGGTACATTGATAACCATATGATTTTTAGCAAATCATCAGCTATCAACGGATTTGAGTAGTCTTTACCAAGTATGAAAAGATAGAGATGGAAGAATGGCACCGTGAGACAAAGGATTTTATAGTGGTTCGGCTACGAATCTCCTCTTCGTCCTACTCCACTCCCCGAGCACCTAACTCGGGAGTTTTCTTCACTATGTCAACGATCCCTTATGTCAGAGAAAACCTTACACGACCTTTTGCTTACACCAATTTACGACACTAAGCTAAATGTCGGGTCCTAATCCTAGCTAGAACAATCTCACAACACACCACAACTTATCACTACTTCTTCACTACTCGTACACACCTCCAATTCTTCACTACTACAACACCACTTCACTACTTCACTACTTAATCTTCTTCTCTACCCAACTTCTATTCACAACTAGCTCTCCTAGAACTACTTACTATAAACACAACACTACTTCACAAATGCTATACACAATATACACAACAAATGTACAATACTACTTAAACTTGAGGTTGAAGGAGTATTCTTCTCTTGCACTTTGGATGAGGATGAATGAGGAGGGATTGAATCACTTGAAACAAGGATTAATAATCAAATGATCAAAGGGTTTTAGAAGATGTTTAGAGGA